>VZTO01027624.1:47799-61812 GCA_013400615.1 Syrrhaptes paradoxus
AGGTGGGGAGGGGCAGAATCACTGTGTATCACATTGCATATTTGTATATAGTATTATTTCCAATATTATTGCAGTTTAGTTATTAAATTGTCTTTATCTCAACCCACAAGTTCTCTTTGCCATTTACCTCTTTAATTCTCTCCCCTATGATTGGATGGGGGCAGGGACTGTGTGAGCAGGTGTGTGTGGTTTGGCCCCCAGCCAATGGCCAACCCGCCACAAGTAACTAACTTCTAATTTTCTTACCAAATAGTTTAACAATGTGGTTAGAGAACTATGAGATAGGATTAGTATTTCCTTTCCAGAAAGTGTTTAAAGGAAATTAATCTAATTTGTTATATAATCTCTTCCAACAAGCAATATTTTCAGAGCTATCATTGATACATTTTACAAACAGTATCTGATTACCTAAGAGGTACCTGTAATGAAGGTTTGAGAGCCAGGAGTCTTTGCTCTAAACCTGAATCCATGACAGATTTGCTGTTTGACTTTCAGGTTTTTCTAAGTATTATAAATTACAAGAATGACTCACATTGTGAATGTGAATATTGTTGAAATACTCTGTAAATACAATGCTGCATTAAGTAAAATATTTCTGGACAGAAATCTAATGGCTGTATGCTTTTGTCTCCAAATATTTTGATTTCCAAACACAGTGGTAATGGTGGTAAAAAAAAATAAAAAATTGCACAGTATGCATAGTACCTGCAAAAATATGCATATGGTTGCAATATACTGAAAGTCTTCCTGGACAAAGTCTTGAAAAACAATAACAGGAGAGACTGAAAAATGATTTAATGCAAGTTGATACATAGGCTAATACCACAATTTTTTGTTGGAAACATGCTCACAACCAATTAAATATTGATCTAAGTACCCCATCCACAAGGGAATGCACCTGCAGTCAGTATCACTGACTGGTATCTGAGCTAACACCAAAACAAATCAATACAGCTATTTCCAACATTCAGTCTTTCCTCTTCTGAATTGCTCTAAGCACTATATTTATTTAGTTTACAGGAATATGTTTTATTCAATAAGTAGTGTCTGAACTGGTGCTGAAACATTTTTAATTCAGTAGCCATATCCATTTTGAAAGCATTTTGAAGGCTTTTCTAAGCAGAGAGCTGTATATTTTTGAATCTCCAAAGGAGTAACCCTGTTTCCATTAACCAATCACTCAAAATGCCAGTTTTGGCAAAGCTTGTTTTGAAAATGTTGTTTACAGATTTACAATAAGAGTAAGAAAATATGGAGGTAGTTGTCAAAATCTAGGAAATTATGTAACACATACACTTATCTTTACTGTTGTACACCAAGATGTGATCATACCTCAGTGATTAAAGGCAAATACACAGTTTATTGTGCTAGAAACTGAGAATAACAAATATGCTTAGCCGATACTGAGGAATTTAATATTTTAAAATACCTTTCCAACAGGACACATGCATTGCAAGACCCTAAATCAATGATGGTCACTAGAGGTGCAGAAAGTAATCAATTGATGAATACAATTTTTCCTAAAAAAATTATATTTCTGTTTGTCCACTTATTTACTGTAGATTTTGCTGTTGATGAGCTTTTTTATCATAAATAGTGAGAAAAAATGTAAGAAAAAGGGAAGAAATATCGTTTTGGTGGTGTTTGTTTCTTGAGATTTTTTTTCATGGAAGATTTACTATTATCTACCCATCTCAAGTGTCTTTGAGTGCTTGAAGAAATAATGAGATCTCACTAGCTTTCACATTTCCTTTAATAGTCTTAGATAGACTTAGATCCACTATTTTCCTGCTGTCTTTATAAGTGAGGTGAAAGTGTCAGAAGAAGCCCTGTGCTAAAGGGGTACCTGAAGACCTTCCTCTTCACTTAGTAATCAACATACTCCTCTATCTCTAGTATCCTGACTATCCACAGAACACAGATGCTCAATATCCTGCTTGAAATTGTTGTTGTCGTACATCAAAAAAAGGAAAAAAAATGTAACTTTGCTTGACTAAATGAATTTCAAAAGCAAATAAGTAGACTGCAGATGGATGTTACTACAAAACTGGTAAATCATAAAATAGCTACAGTTACCTCCGCTCTCCAAAGTGACATTACAGCTTTACCTTGGGCTTTCCACTAAGACTAAGGGCATAGCTAATATGAATAAATATGAAATTTCATAGCAAATCATTGCTTGAAGGAGGGTCTCTGTACAGTGATTGACAGATAAAGATAAATATTTAAATGGAGCTATGCAGTTCTAATATAAAACAGCTGATATGGGATGTTCCCTATGTGATGTGATTAATGGAGACACACGGCTGTAAACTTTCCAAGTGGTGCACAGGGACTTAAGCTGTGTGACTCTAATTAATGCTGGTGACAGCTGAGTATCTACATCACTGTGTACCACTTTGAAATGTAATTTTGCTTCAGTAATGGTTTACATGTTATTTGAAATTGTTTTAAGAATTAAGCACTTGAAATGAAGCATTTTATGCAAATTTAGTGCTTCAAAATGATATCTGAAATTTCAAGCTTTCATATAAATAATTATTTTCCTAAATTCATGTTCTGGTTCTAAAAAATAAAATGTTAAGATTGTTGAACATCTTCATATGAAGTCAGTACAAACTATATTGTCAGCAGAGTTGATATGAAACTGTTTTCCTTCCACCAAGCTTCTGGTTTTTCTGGAAAATGTTTGACCTAAATGAGGATGTGGGGAATAAAAGCTACACAGAATGAAGACCATCATGAGATCTCTGCTCTCCCCTCCACTGCCACCCCCTCTTATTTGTTCTCAGTGTTATGCTTTTGTTAATGTAAACATTTCTATTTTGAATTCACCACTTAATGAGCATCTGAAGGGAAAAAGATAGTTGAATGCTGAGAAGCTTTTTTAATTTCATGCAATGTGCATAAATGTAGTGATACTGACTGCGTGCCAGTACTGATGATTAAGCCACCTCTGTGTCCTTACCTTTATCTAACAGTGCAGCAACAAGTTCTCAGGTGAACATCCTTTCTATTTGACAGTCAAAACGATGGGCAGAGTTGTCCTCTTTAAAGAAATCTTGTAAGAGCTCAAAAAATTGAAATGTAAAGTAACCTTTACACAAGTGTGCCACTCTCTGACTGGCAACCCTTCAATACTGCACAAGCTGGGGCTCCCAGAATCTGAAGGGATGTAACATCATCCATGCTATTCTCTTTCTTTATAAGGTTAGCTCCAATAAGTAATATTTTATAGAATCATAGAATCATTGAATAGTTTGGGTTGGAAGGGACTTTTAAAGGTTAGTTCAAGCCTTGCTTCAGTGAGCAGGGACATGTTCAACTAGATCAGGTTGCTCAAAGCCGCATTCAGTCTGGCCTTGAAATTTTCCAGGCATGGGGCATCTATCACTTCTCTGGGCAACCTGTTCCAGTATTTCACCACCCTTATCATAGAAAATGTCTTCCTAATACCTACCATCTTTTAGTTCAAAACCATTACCCCTTGTCATATCGCAACAGGTCCTTCTAAAAATTTTGTCCTTGTCTTTCTTATAAGCCCCCTTTAAGTACTGAAAGGGCACAACAAGGTGATCCCAGACCCTTCTCTTCTCCAGGCTGAACAAGCCCAACTCTGGTCCATGTCTTTCTTGTTCTGAGGACTCTCGAGCTGAACACAGTACTCCAGGTGGGGTCTCACCAGAGCAGAGTAGAGGGGGAGAATCATCTCCCTTAGCCTACTGGGCATGCTTCTTTTGATACAGCCCAGAATCAGGACAGCTCAAACAGGTCTATGTGTTGTACAAAGATACCGAATCTGAATGCCTTTCTTATTAGGATCATAACAATCCACAACCTGCACAACGAATGGATGTGTTTGCTTGAGAAATGTATTTGTTAAAAGAGAAAGAAAAAAATCAGCTGGCTGATAGAATTGTGTTTTGGGAAATATCTGGCTCTCAGGCTAAATTTTTTGCTACTAGAACTTCTCAAATAACAGACCTTTAGTTCACACATATTGTACGAAAAGAGGTGCACTGATTCTTTTAAAAATCTTTCTGAGGCTGGAAATACCGAGATAGTATAAAAATTGATACACCCCCAGCCAGGCCACAGCATGTTCTATGCATATCATCTGTGGTGTGGTTCAAAGTATTGTGGTTTTCAAAGGGTTTTTTTTTTAGGATTTTCTTAAAAGTATTGAAGCATAAAAGGAAACCATGTTACTTTACTTCAAGATGAAGCCAAGGACATGCTTGGCTTCATCTTGAAGTGATACCGCATGGTGGTATTACAGCTCATGGCAACTGGATGCTGCCTCCAGGACCTTTTGTTATGGTTATCAGGCTAAGATCATCCTGCATAAAGGTGTGGGTACAGCACAGTCCTGAAGACCAAATGAAATGTGCAGTATGGCATGGCACAGTACATGCCTGCACTCAGGTCAGCTTGTTATGTGGAATACTAACTCCTTGATATGCAATAGCCTTCTAGCTAGGATCGCTATGATATAGAGAAAAAATATTCTGCCAGTATTTTTGTAAGAAAAATGAACAAAGATAAATAAATAAATTGGAGCCTACTTAAAAATTTTGATTCATTTAAAAATGTTTAAATTTTCTTCTTTTTGTTTAGTTTGCATCTATTTGATTAGTCGATCTATATTGAAAGGTGTTTTAAGATTATCTCATCAACATGCTTCAAATAAACACTAAACTATGCATATAGAATATTAAAAAGGATTTTGTAAGTAATAGTAGCCACAGTCACAATCTGTGTTTCATTGGTTTGAAGTGTCATGTTAAGAAAGGGGATTTCCTCAGATCCTTTATACCTGATTAACCTGTCAGTTTCCCAAGGATGTTGAGGTCCTTGTACCAATGCAGCCTGACAGTGTCCCGTATAGGGACCTTACCAAACAGCCCACTGTATCAGAGGACGATTTGACTAATCTGTTCAGGGATCCACACTGACAGTGTCACTGAGTTAAGTCCCTTATTGCAGTCATTCAAGTTTCCAGAAACTTATGTAAAGTAAATTTTATTGTATAAAGTACAGACTGTTACAGTTAAGGTTCAGAGGCTGCCCTTGATAGTAGACTGATTGCAAGAACAATATATAATCAATCTTTAGTTGTCGGTAATTGTTAGTGTAAATTGGTTATTTAGTGCACATAAAAAGAGATTTTTATCCAATAGGTGGAGCTTGAGTGACTTTAGTCATACATACCTTTATTACTGATTGGTGTAAAATTATCTTGCTTTGCTCTTAAAGGTTTAGTCAATAAAATAGAGAGTGCATGCTCAATGAGGAGTAGTTGTGCCTCAGAGGCAGGTAACTTTTGGAGGGAGGTGTATTTTGGTATTATAATAACATTATAATGAACAACATTCATCTTAGGACAGTGATTTCGCCACAGTGCATGGCACAGTGTCTGCCGTCTTTCTTGTTGGACAGCTGTTATGTGGCTCATCTCCTGCTATGGGAGTACAGATACAGCAGGGTGATGGAACTTCTCCTTTCACTCCGTTCCCCATTATCCTGTTCATTTTGTTCCAAGAGCTGTATACATGACCTAGGAAACTATTACAGAGTGAGTTCTTTACATGCCAGCCGTGCCTTTGTCCCAGAAAGTAGCAACTGTGTTTTTTACCTCACCCTAAAGATTTTCTTACAGTATTATAACTTCTGTTAGGATATAATCATTACCATAGAGAAACTAACCTCCCCCCTCATTCATTTTCCCTCAGAAGGTATTGTCCTACCAGTGTACAAATTTTACTCTTACACACATACACACATAGAACATAGTTTTTCTATATATATTTATTTTAAAGTTACCCTTATTTCATATATTTGTTCAGTTCCAATGCTTTTCCTAGTTACTGAATTGCCACCAAATATTAACAACAATATTTAGTTGTTTAAACACTGGATCTCTTTCTACTAAATTATTTTTTGACTGAGAAAACAAAATCTGTGAAACTCCAAAGCAATATAGCTTTCCTTACTATTCAGGCTGCATATCAAAACTATTTTCAGCTTCTGAAGGACTATCCATTGTCAAGAGAGCACACTGCTATTTAACACTTTAAAGCAAGTATCCTTAATCTGTCTGTTTTTTACATAGTTACTCCTATTGCTGTGATAGAAAGATAGTTTCTTCATGCTTAACTTTGCTTTTCAGGCTTTAATTATAGGAAAAAATGACATTTGTATACATAGTCTTTCTCTTAATTTTATTCTCTAATTAATTTTTCCTTCTTTTTAAATATTGTTGGCTGCTTTCAAACAAATTTCATGGAGAGATAAGAACTCAAAGATAATTAAAATCCCCCCCCCATTTCTGTTCAGCAGAAAAGAGAAAAGCTGTATAAATGCTGCAGATGTGAGAAAGCTTTGCTCAGTGCTTACCCTTTCTAACACACCAAAGAAGGACAGAATCCTTGACTTTTGTGGGATGTGTTTAGTCTAGATCGAAAAGCTGAAAATATGGAAGTTGTGATCTCCTTCCCGCCTCTTCAGCTCGACGCTCTGCTGCACTCAACCTCCTGAGGCTGTCAGTCTCCCAGACAGCCACAGCCTGCCTTCAGAGGCTGGTTGGTGGTGTTACTATTGCCTTTTCCACACAATTCCATCCTTGACTGCTCAGTCTGCATTTTGGATGCAGCTGCGATCATTCATCTCATTCCACTCTTGACACATGCTTTCTCATCCCTGATTTCTGGTTCCTTCCCTGGCTTTGCTTTCCTGCACTGGTTTACCCTCCGCTTGTTCTGCCTTTAGAGGCCTAAATTGCAGTAAATACTTCCTCTCTGCTTTCCTCTGTATTGATGAGTTCCTGATCCTGCATGTCCCTTGAAACTTATGGTTTACCTAATGACTCTGAGCACACATATCATCATATTGCAGGCTGAAGAGAATCAAATAAATTAAAGCCAAAAAATCTAGTAGTTGCCACTTATGTTACCATACTTACACAGGATGGTGTTATTTACAAGTAGTTAGAAAGGTATTACAAATACTCATATAATGTGTATGTGTATAAACATATGTATCTTAAACATGTTACTATTATCTATCTATTTAAGTCTGCATGTATCTTTCTATCTATCTATCTACTCTTTTAAAACTGCAAGGTAAATTCAATGTCAGAAGATCCCAAGAAATGTTTAGTGTATGCATGACCAAATACATATTAAAACTATTTTGAATCACATTTAAAAGAAAATCTGTAGAAGATGATGTTTTAAAAGAATGTTTATCTGCATCTGTAGACAAATATATCCCAATGGATGGTATAAAGATGACCTTGGAATGACTAAGACAATGTATTCTCCACAAGATACAAATAAGTTACCTATAAAAATTTACATTTACTAATAGTATAAATAGTGATATCCAATTAAAGAAAACAGAAACTTTCTATGGGAAAACAAATTAAGCTTGTATAGGGATCACATAACCATGTGGAGAATCATCAAGATTGACTGTAACTAATAACACAGGTGAAGCCAGCTCTAGATGTGTCCTGGCCTGCTTCAAATTCCGTTGAATTGTGCAGATGTTCCTCTTCTGAAGAATCAACTATATAAAACTGAGCATTATCAAAGGGAATTGTTTAAATACCCAATGCATTTTTGGCTTTTCTGTTTTCAGAAGTGTGAACTTATTTTTGGGTTAGTACCACAGATTCTATATTCATTTTGAGAATTAATTGTGGTGGAATAACTGGTTTAAGTTATGGAGAGTTGTTAATAACTAAACAGGCCACGTACATGAACTGATCAATATGGACTGTCACAGTAAAGATTAAAGACTTGGCTTTTCTGGATGCTAGACTAATAAAACAGGTCTACAAGAAACCAGGTTCATGCATATCAGTATGTTTTTAGAATTCTGTTTTGAAGATATTGTGTTTAAATTAATTTAAATGTATTTATCACATGTATTCAGTACTAATGCTTGTACAGTCAAAATAGGGCTCTGTGTCCTCGGAATATTGAAACAGAGAGAAGACATGGTCACTAACTGAGTTGTTTACAACCAGAACAGACAAAGCAAGTAATGGCTGGGTTAAAAAAATCATACGTAATAAAACGGAGCACTGAACTATGAGCTATGAAACTCATATTAATTCACTGATTTCTATTTAGCTATAAAAATAATTTCGACAGAGATATCTTGAATTAAATAGTTGTCTAGATGCCAGGGCATCTGCCTGTATCACATTCAGAGGCTTGCAAAAGAAACACCTCCAATTTAGACATGGCAGCTTCTGTCTGATAACTGTCTGAATATATGCTGGTGTCTGAAGCAGTGTTTGATTGAAACAAATTATCCTTCAGTTTAGAACAATGCTGTAAAAAAACCACTCCATTCAGAACCAGGTATGAAGACAGGAGGAAGGGAGGATTTTGGCAGTGTATGGGAGCATCTGTGATGCATGGGAAATTACAGGCAGTCATCAGAGCTCACTGAACATTTCTGAGTGGAAGGACACCACTAGCACAACTGCTGCTGAGCTGTTCTTGTCTCTGACTTACTTTTTCCCATTTACTTTCACAAAGTTAAAAACAGAGGAATAAGTAAAAAAGTAATATGGATTACAAAGCTAGAAGTGTGATCTACTTGCACAACTTTGATTTTAATACAGTGTGAAGGGTTAGGCCTTGGCTGGGGGCTAAACCACCCACCCGCTCACACAACTCCCGCCCCCATCCGAGCATAGGGGAGAGAGTGTTAAGGGGGTAGATGGAAAAGAGGACTCATAGGTGAAGGACAATTTAATAACTGAACTACAATAATATTGAAAATAATACTATATACAAATATACAAATGAGTGATACACAGTGATACTGCCCCTTCCCCCAACTCGATGACCAAAGACTCAGCCTGTTCCCAGCTAACGATCCCAGAGAAGGGAGAGTCTGAGTGATACACAGTGATACTATCCCCCCACCCGATGATAAAGGCTCAGCCTGTTCCCAGCTAGTGATCCCAGAACAGGGGGAGTCAACCCCAGAACAAGGAAAGTCCCGAAACCACACTCACAATTCCCCCAGGCAGGGGGTGCACCGCTCCCAGCGGCACTCATGGACCAGACATAACAGTCCGAGTGTCCCAGACTGAGAGCTGACCAGGGTGTGTGGGGGGCAAAACGACCACTTGGCCCCAGCTAACGATCCTGGAGCGGGAGAGCCTCGAAACTCATGGAACGGAGATAACAGCCTGAGCGTTACAGACCGAGAGCCAACTCGGGTGTGAGGTGGGGGAAAGGCCTTGGGAGACTGATTCAGAGCCAGAAGAGATCCGAAACCGAGAGAGGCACCAGAACCAAAAAGGGGCCGATCTTCCTGGGGGTCCTCACCTATATGCTGGGCATGATGTGTATGTTATGGAATAGATTATTGGTCACTCTGGTTCTCAATCTAGTAACCCAAGAACAAATCCTGGGCTAGTAGCTGGGGCTGTTGCCTCCCAGCCCCCCGGCCCTGTCTGCAAAGAGAGAAGAGGGTGAAGGTATCTGTCCTTGAGTATCCTGGCAATAACTATAAATATTTCTTCCTTATCAACTTTCCTTCTGAGCCCAAATCCAAAACACAGCCTCCTGCTAGCTATTATGAAGAAAGTTAACTCTGTCTCTGCTTAACCCAGGACATACAGAGAGAAGAGTTGTCCTTCTGGCATGTTAATTTAGTTCTTTCTCATTTGTTTAGTTAATTTCTTATTCAAATTCTAATTATTTTGTTCACCTATTTTATCTCTTTGATTTAACAACCCTCTTGCTTGTTGTCTCTGAATATTTAATTCTTGCACTTTTTCCCAGGAGCTGTTGTTTTCTAGCATTGTGATAAGATTATTTGAATAAACCTTTAATGCAGATGGAATAGATGAAATGCAGATGTAGCATAATCAAATGAACCATGGACTTACTGTATCTCAAGATGGAAATGAAAATAAACCAGTGAATACATAATCTTCAAGCCCAAGAAAATATTAGAGAAAACGCAAGTTCTCAATTGTGTTGTGTTGTATTATAGTATATACTATGTTATTATGCTACATAAATGGTAAAATTATTAATTCAGACCATGTGTATTTCATATTTGTGTATTATACATGATAAGTAATATTAGTAATGTATTTTCATACTGATAAATAGTCATTTCTTAATATTTATGATGAAAAAAACCACAGCAGGACAAAATCAGTATTCTTTGACATTCATGGAAGTAGCTGGTTTCAGAAAGGTCAGATAATTACTAGAAAACATATTAGCAGATCTAGCAAGGTAGTGTGATTAACATAGTGCTGTTATTGCAAACATGAACTCTGTTTTTCACGTGTGACAAGTTGCATGCTTCATTGGGAAAATCTAAAATATTTTGTGAAGAATCAAATGTGTTTCAAAATAATAAAAACATTTACTGTATACATTTAGCATAAAAGTAAACTCAATTATCTAATTCATGGACCAGTGAAGACAGTGCTATCTTATTATAATAATTTCCAATCTGAAGCAAACAAGCGCACATTAACATTTTTACATGTTATTGATCGGTAGCTTTGTGAAACAAAACTCCAAGGGCTTTTGTCAGTAAGCTTTGTATATCTTCAGTGATGTGAAAGAGTAGATCAAATATTCACACTGTTATCATGTGGTGCATTCTTCATAATTCACCCTTTTTTCCTCACTTTCTTCTTTTCCTCGTGGAAAGGTTATACATTCCATTTAATAGCATTAGTATTGGAGACAAATGAGTACTTAAAAAAAAATTCTTTTACATTATGTCAGAAACTTTTGTATGCAAAAAAACCCCCATATGTATAATACTTGAATAATATAATTTACTAAAACTTGTTTTTGGGATGTTCACTGCTGCTGCCCTTTTGGACCAGCCCAACTCTTTATTAAGACTAGAGGAAATGTTACCTAAAACACCCAATGCTTCTGATGGAATAAAGGTAGATTCCAAAATTTATTTGAACATGACATCTATTTCTATAGAGCATAGTTCACATTGAACATGGCTTTGTTTCTATACATCCTCGTGTAAAACAACAGGAAGTCTATGAGCATCATAGAAGGTATATAATTCAGGTCACATGATGGATCACAAAAAGAGTAAATGAGACTAATCAATTTTTCTTCATTTTCTTAAAAGTGCTTTTAATTGTTCATAGAGGTGAAAAACATCAACTCGACATGAAACTATCAAAGACAGAAATATAACTCAAAGAAGATGAATTGTGGTATGCAGTATTTCTGTAGATGAATATGCATTTCCAATACTGAATATGTTCAATACTTTTTAGACATGTGAAAAAAAAAATGAGCATTTCTGTTTTGACTGTGCTTATGAACCACTGAAAATGAGAAAAAATTTACATGACTGTCATTTAAAAAATTGAATTGGTGATGTCATCTGGTAAGGAATTAGTTTAAGTAACAGATCACCTGACAGTATTCTAAATACTAGGAAGCTTGAAGTGAACAGTTATTTACTTAGATATTGCTGACAAATCATTGTGCAATATGCCATGTTTTGAATGATAGGAAAATTAACAAATAGTAATGGATCACTGAGTTTTTCTGAAATTGATGTAAACTATTATATTGAGGAGGTTAATATGAATATTACTAAGAGAATCCATTGAAACCGATTTGGCTTTCCCATTCAGCAGTTATATATTGTCTTCATATTAGTATTTTTTAAATATACAGTGTTGAAATCTGTACAGACCTGTCTTATGTCTTTAGATAAAAGTAAAATATAAATTGAGAAGGTATTAGATTTTCAAAATAATTTGAGAAAATAAAATATAAAATACAATTTAATTATTGAAACAACATTGTGGCAGCCCAAATCAATAGCTCTGAATCGTAACTAAAAGGCAGCAACTACAATTTCCAAACACTTATTTCATCAAAACTTAATATTGTCTGTATTACAGTATCTTTTCCACCACTGTAGTTGCCATTGCAATTTGCTAATAAAATAGAATAGAAAAAGAAGAGTTTGGTTTCTTAGGTTTCACAATGGGAGTGAATAAAATCAATAGTATTTATTGGTTCTCATCATTATAAAATACTGAAGCAAAACATAAATGTAATGAGTTGAAATTGAAGAAAATAACATGTCTTCATAACAGAAGAGAGGCACTATGCAGATATTCAGATAATGACCTCTGGAATGTCATTCCTTGTAAAGTTTTTGCAACAACACCTTTAGTGAGTTCCAGCTTGTGGGAATCTCTGCAGGCAGGCAGAGTATGCTTTCTGCTTCAATATATATTTCCTTTATGTACTTTTTGTTTGAGTGAGTTGTGTTGCTGAGTTTTACGCTAGTATGTGTGCTGTTGTGCCTAACACAAGAGAAAACTCACAAAGATTTTGCTAATGTTCTGGTGTGGATGAGTCTCCCCATCTGTGGGATCAGTATCAGGGTTTGGGTTGATATCAGCAAGGTGGGTTGCCAAGCATGGGCATACCTGTAACATAGCTTAGTGAGGCACAAGGTCTGAGCTTAAGGGTACATTCCAAGCAAAAGTGGGGGGCCCTCTTCAAGGCTCCTTTGAAAGCTCTTTCTCACAGACTTTTTTTCCCCACAGCTGTCTCATTCAAGACTACACAGCTGCACCACAGTAGAGCTGTTTGTGAACCCAGACAGCTAAATCCCTAAATTTAGGAGGTCTAGGGAGGTCCCCTCAGGGTCCTGACATCAATCACTTTGAATGCTCTAGATATTAATTAAAAATTGGTCAAATTTATAATGTAATAAACTACTAAAAAAAAATAGGAAATCCAAGGTTTTGCCTGACAAGTGTATTCTATTTAGTAAATTCAAGGGAAAGGTAAAAACGCAACAATCTATACAGCTGGTCAGTTTGCTGTGCTTTCTCTCTTTAGACAGCACAGGGAATGTGAAGGAATTACATAGGCACAGCTGAGTTCAGTTAATTGTGTTTACCAACTTAACATCAGACAAAAGCCTTACTTATTTCTGTATTGTGTTGTTCTTTGACATCTCGAATTACACAGGTGTGCCAGAGTAAATCTCAGAATCTTCACAAGAACAGTCTCTTATTACATTCTTGTTTTCTTTTCTTTTTAAATTAGTATTATAAGGGTAAGGAAAAACACTTAAAAAAGAAAAAGAGCAATGGCACTTACTCAAGAAAATGGAAAAAGTTGCTCCATCTGTATTCTTGCAAATACATTGTTCTCTCAGCTGTTTCAGACCTTTCTTCACCATTTGTTTGTATTAAATTATTTTTATTGCAGTAAGTTACTAATGTGTGTTGGTTTATCTACAGTAGCAAGTAACTTATTTCCCTGGTTCACTACTAGTTCCCGAATAACTATGACACTTGCACTCAAAGCTCCTCTGCAATGGAAAACACAGCACATTCAAAGGGATCATTGCAATATATATGCTTCAGAAGCTTCCTCCTGATCTGAATTAGAGCACTAACATAGACACATATCTATTTTGCTTCTGAGATGCCTTTTGGAAAAAAAACAGCTATCTGTATTTTAGATGACTACAAGAAAGGTCTGAAGATAATTTGCTATGTTCATTTCCTAACAGCAGCAAGAAAGACCACAACAGAGACTGCCGTTTTTTCTGTCCTACCAAACCCTTGAATGTTATGGTATAAGCCTTGCAACTTTCAGCACTTCCTTATTTTCTTATGCAGTGCCCCAGAGCAGGAAATGCTGGCACCTGATCAAAACTGTATTTCAGGATTTTAGCACTAATACCTCTTTCTTTGAAAGTGTTATGGGTTGTCTGGCGTCGAGGAAGGGGTTAAGGTGTTGGCTCAGGGTCCTGCTCAGGATGGACCCGCCCCAAGCCAGGCCCCTAGGTAGGATCAGCCAATCGCACCTCTGCGAATAACATATTGGGGAAGAACCCCTCCCCCCTTCTTCCAGCACTGTCAGGGGAAGAGCCACACGGGAGAGGCGCCACGCGGCATGGCTGCGGGAGCGGCGTGGCTTCGGCAGCTGGGCATTCCCCCCCCCC
>VZTO01027625.1:3060-90048 GCA_013400615.1 Syrrhaptes paradoxus
GGCGGCGGCGCAGGCGCGGCGGGCCGGGGCAGGCGGAAGAGCCGGGGCGCCCCGAGCGCCCGCCGGGCCGGGCCGGGCTTAAAGAGCGGCGGGGAGGTGGCGTGGGTCAGGTACGCACCTTCCTCCCTCCTGCCCTTCCAGGCCCCGCGGCGGGGCTCGGGGAGGAGCGGGGCGCCGCGCTGTGCCGGGGGGGTTTGTCTTTCTTTCTTTTTTTTCTTTTTTTTCCCTCCTCTTGCCGTTTAATTTTTTTATTATTATTTTTGGTTTCTTATTTTTTTTAAATTCATTTTGTTCGAGACAAAGCCCGGCGGGGCCGCGCCGCCAGGAGCCCGAAGGCGTCTCTCGTGTCTGTGCGTGCGCGCACACGCGCGGCCGGGGGCACGGCGGGGGGACGGACGAGAGCGGCCGGTGTCGGCCCTGCCCGCCCGCTCCCGGCGCGCCGCCTGCCGCCGCCGCCGCCTGCTCCTCGGTAGCTGCCGTCCGAGGGCTGGCGCTGGGCCCCGCGGTGTGCTGGGGGGAGGGAGGCACGGACAGGAGGCGGCCTGTCAGCCCCGCGTCGGGCTGAGCGGGCAGCCCGCGGCCGGGCTCCCCTCGCCGGATGGAGGCCGGGGCTGCCGGTGATGCGGTGCCCGGCGGGGGGCCTGGCGGAGCGGCTTGAGCCCCTCGTCGGCCGGAGGCGAGCATGTCCAGTGAGCGGCTGAACAGGACAGCGGTGAAAGATGCGCGGTTAAAAGACCTGTTGTTGGAAAGAGGTACCCGCTCGTTCGCCCGGCGTGCCTGCGCGGGTGGGGCTGCGGCCACCGCGGTCCCCGGGCGACCGGAGCGAAACCCGGCTTACAGCCCGGCCCGCTCGGGGAGCCCTGGGGCGCGGGGGGGCTTTCCTGGCCTGGGAGAGACTGTCTGGTCTGCGGGGGAGGATTTAGGGCGATGGTGCAGACGCTTTTGCTTGCGTGCTTGTTGATAGGGTTATAAATTATTTCCTTTTTTTAATGCTCTGCCACTAAGGTGTTTTCATTCAATATATAGTTGCCTTTTTGTGTGTTTACCATGAAAAATATTCTCCTGGAAAAAAATTTATTGTAAGTATTATTTCCTGCATGTGAAGAAACAACTACATGTGAGTGTGACGGGGAGACTTGGGGAGGTGAAAACCTGTGTTTTCCCGAAGCTCCCCCTAGTCTCCTTCGCAGGTAATTGATAGGAGACGCGGGCAGGAGGAGGTGCCGCTCTGGCAGGCAGTGCCGCAGCCGCGAGGGCTCGGGGTGCCCGGCAGGTGAGGGGCAGCAGGGCAGGAGGTGAGGCGGGCGCCGGAGTCACCCCGCACTTGTTTGTCAGCAGCTGCCAGAAATTGTTTAAATCGTCTTTAGCAGCGCCGGTAAACAGACTACTGCTGCTCTTGTCTCTGTGTTTTCCTGTTAATAACCTCGTGAGTAGCAGGAGGGCCTTCTTCAGGAGGAGGAAGAGATCAAAAATTAACCTTCCCTTTTCCTTTCCCGCTGCTTTCTGTCATGGAAATTCTCTTGAACATCAGTAGGGTGTTTTATTGTGTGTTAGTGCTTGCGATGTAAAGCTGGACTTGGAAAATCCTGTGTGCTCGCACCATGTGCTGTGGTTTTAATTTTTTTTTATTGTATGGACATGTTTTAGTCAAATATTTCCAGATTATTCCCCCCAAGGGAAATGCTTACAGTCCCAATCTTTTATTTCTAAAGGAAAGGTATTGTCCCCTGCCAGTATGAAAATGAAATGCTGGGGCCTTGATAAATTTAGAAGTCTCTGCTGTTGGCAGATAGAGAAGTAACATGTCATTCCAGTGATCTTTGCATTCTAGGAAAGCCTAAATCAACATTGCTTGTTTTGCATGTTGCCCTTTAGCAACGGTCTCTCAATTCTGAGTCTAAAGTATTACATGGACCCTCAAAAAAAAAACCAAAAACCTTTTGGGTAAAGAAACCCTTTGATACTTAGTAGCTGCAGAATGTGAATTGCAGCAGTTGTCAGCTATGTCAAATCTGTATTCTGGGCTTCTGAGCCAAGACAAATTGACTTTTTACTTAAGCATGGTTTTGGTAGGTTTGTTTTTTAATTAATTCTATGCTTACTGCTTTTTGATCTTTTGGTGCTGACACTGTTAGCCTCCAATGACTTGAGAGGGGGGGAAAAAAAGATTGCTGGTTATGGGATGGATAGCAAAAGCAGAACAAAACATTAACTAATCAAATTTTCTGAAAATGTTGGTGGTCTTAATGATGAGTGGATGGTACTTAACAGCAGAGTGCAGTTAAATGATAGGTGTGTTGTTGCCCTTTACTCTTTCTTTAGCCTTAAAGGAGTTCAGTTACTCCTACTGGGATGGCTGCAGAAGCTCAGCACTTAGACGGTGGTTTGTCTCTGCCTGCTGGTAACCTGTGGCAAATAGTTGGACCTCGGCATGAGCATCCACTGGCCACCAGTGCACTTGCAGGTCCTGTAGTCTGAGGTTTTGTTTGCAAGAGATCTTAGAATAATGAAACAGCCCTGGGTTTTCTTTAGTTCCACTGCAGATCGTTTTGGATTTTATATGTGAACAGCATTTTCCTAGCTCAGCTTCAGAGTTGTGTTGTGTTTGCACAAGTGTACTGCTGTTACACAGGAGGCCGAGATAGCTACAAATGAAAGAGATGGGGGGGAAGCAAGCTTGTTTTCGCCAATGTTTGCTTTGTCTTTTTATATTTTCTTTCTTCATTGTCTTCTAAAAATAAATTTAATATTAGTTCCCTGAAGTTCCATGTTTTGATGCACAAAAGCAGTGCCCTTTTTGGCAAGTGCTGAAACTGAGCAACTTGCACTGCTCTGTGTTTTCTACCAGCATCTCAACCGAACACCTCCTCCCGTTAGCTGGAGTTCTCTTTCAGGAGGAGAGCATCCCTTGTGAGCAACGCAGTTTCCATAGAAATAGCAGCAACTGTATATAACTCCAGGGGGGCAATTTCTCCCCATACGTTGCTTATCCTTGCTGCTCCAGTATAACTGAAAGGGTGCAAGAGTGACTCATTTCTAAATATACTTAATATTTGTGGTAGAGACAGGACTTCAGATAAGATGGTGTGCTCTGATGGAGTTCATTGTAATTGTATCTCTTGCAACAGCCAAGGCCCTGGTTTCATTTTTAACCATAGTGGAACGTATCTTGTTTTTGAGTACCAGATCTCTTTTTAGATTTTTCACCTGAATGGGAACGTCCTAGAAAAGTTAATTTTACTCTAGTTAGAGAGAAGTAAGTAATTGAAAAAGACATTGCATGTAGATTCAATAGGAAAAGTTTGTTTTCCAGTTGATATAGGTAGCTTCCATACTATTTAGCTGACCAAAAAATCTACTCAATATAGTTGCGTGTTGCTGTGTCCTGATTCCTCTCTCCATGGCCTCTACTTTGAAGCTTTTGGAGTCCTTTGGGACTGTTGGCATTGCGGGTAGCTATTAAAATAGAGTGGGTTTTGTGTGGGGTTTTGTTTGGTTTTGTCCCCAGTGGAATTGTTGTATTATCGAAAAGGCTTGTCTGTGGTATTGATGCCGAAGAGTTTATTACCTGTGAATGCTACAGAGAAGGATCACCAAGAAGTTCCTTAGATTTGACCTGCAGCCACTCATGCTGATTGATTGGCAAAGTCAAAAAATATTTTTCATACTTTTTAGAACAAAGTTTTCTTCACAAAACTTTGCAAAATGGACAGCAGTAACTTCTCACTCCAGATCAATATTGATGAAATACTGGGGGTTTTTCAGATTATTGCTTTGATGGATAACATCCTGTGTGTGATTGACATACTTTCCTCTTTTTTTTCTTTGTTTTAGCTGAACTGGAGTTTGTTCAAATCATCATTATAATTGTGGTTATAACTGTTATGGTGGTAGTGATCATCTGCTTGTTGAACCATTACAAACTCTCGACGCGCTCCTTTATCAACCGACAGAGCCAAAGCAGACGACAGGAGGAAACTCTGCAGACAGTGAGTATGAGCCCCTTGTACCAAGTTCCTTCTTGTGCTGTACATGTCTGCAGCAAAACCTCCCGAGGAGCTCTGGTACAGGCAACTGTTGGAAAAAACTTCTCATGTCACTTTTAATACTCCCTATAGTTAGGTCTTTTACTGATGCTGTATTTGTCAGTAGAAAAAAATATCAGAACATAAATTTAAGATATACTGTCTTTGATTATTTTCAGACCTTGCTGTGTTTTATTTAGCCTATTTTCATTTTGTGTTTGGAGGCTCAGATGTGACATCCTGTTTGCTGCTGCTGTAATTTGAAGGGGAGTGAAGGGAAAATGAATGGAGATCATCTGGGCTACAAAGATTTGAAATGCATGTTGTTGTGACTTTCCATATATTTAGTAATATCCTGGAGTTTTACCACTATTACTGTTTTGTGAAGCTGCAGTAACTGTTCACTGGATCCAGAACACTGGCCCAGTAAGAGCCCAGGAAAACAAAGTTTGTTTCACTCAAACAGGCAAGTATCAGGAAAATGATTCTTCCAAGGACCTGGAGGGGTTAAGATGTCTTGCTACAGAGCCAAAGGCTTAAGACTGAAAAATCTCGACTGAGATAATGCTGTCTTCAGTCAACCCAACAGTAAATGGGCACGTCACTTGCCTTGTAAACCAGGAGTTTGCTGGGTGGGATGTGCTGCTCCCTTGTGAGGGTTAACCACAGGGTGTCCCTCACTTGGGACATTTCCCCCAAGCCATGCAGTATCCTGTGGTGTTTCAGGGAGGTCCTTTTTCTAGTGTGCTTTTTGATGTCCTAGGAGTGGTGCTCTTGGCCAACTGTGATGGCCAAGGGGCCATTTGTGAGGGTAGCCTTTTGATGCATTAAATTCCTGGCAGCAGCATTGGGTTCACAGCTGCATTTGATTTTGCTGTCAAAAGTTGTCCGATTGTAACTGGAAGGTGTGGTCCCATAATGGTTTATGCCAGTTGTAAGTCCACAGTCTTGCCTTTCTTTCTATCCTGGTCCGATGTTTTTTTTTTTTTCCTTCTTTGTGCTCCTTAAGGACCTGCCAAGGTCATGGCAAGAGGCTTCAGGGGGCTGATCTGGCTGAACACTAGTTAGTCTTGGTTTTTTCCCCACAGTTAGATTTCAGCCAGATCAGTGAGCAAAGTGCCTGGGGAGGGGAGGAAGCACTGGCAAGGGAGGGAGCAGGGATGCTGCAGCTCGGGCTGGACCCGAGTGGCTGCTCTGGAGCTGCACCCTGGCAATCTCAGCAATGGGCAGCTTCCTCCTGAAAGCCAGCTGTAAAATGTAATGAATGCAGGGTTCCCAAAGCTCTTGCTTAGTGCATCACCTGCACCCTTTTACTGGGGTGAATAGCTCTTACCGTGGAGTCTGCATGGGAAGGAAGGGAGCTGTCTTCTCAAGGGAAGGCCACCTCATTCCCTAGCACTTCAGCAATGCAGAAATATTTAGTTCTGATTTGATCACAGAAGAAACTGGAACTTGTCAAACCTTAACCTTGTGGACTTAGGGGCTGGAGAAATTGTCTAGATTAATTTGAGTGTTGCTTTGAAATGGATGTTGTAATTCAAGAATCACACTTCCGTCTGAAAGATGTTAGCTATAATTGCTACAAGTACCTAAAATGAAGTAATTTGAGATAAAGGAAACACATTTTCATCTTCACAAATGTTTTAAAACTGCAGTAAGCTGTCAAATGCGTGAAGTAAACCATTATTTCCTTTGTATGGTTCGTTAGTATTGTCTGGTATCAGAGCAAGTGGTGCCTTTTCTCTTGGACGTGAGGAGGGCAACATCACCTTCTTCTGAAGAACGTGCAGTTTGGTGTGGACTGGAGAGCTGCTTTACTATCCACAACTGCTCTTAAATAATCTTTAAAACACTGACTCATTTTCAGTTTGATGGCACCCATGTAAGTAATGATAGTCACAGCCAAGTGAGCACTTCATGGGAATTGATGATTGGTTGGCAAGAACCAGTTACTAATTCTTCTGAAAACCCTCTGGTCTAAGTTTGTCATCACTGTTACTCATCTGGATTTCTGGTAAACTGAAGCTCTTCTTAAAAGAAGGTCATACTTGTGGGGAATGGGACTTTGGAGGTCTCTGAGGTCAGATGTCGAATATGTTTGTGTTTCCCTTTGTCTCGGGTGTGAAAAGGAAATTCTGATAGAGATGGGTTGTGCACTGCTTGCAGCGCAAACCTTAAAAGCAGTGTGCAGTGCATGAGGGTTGGGAAACCAAAGCATTTGTTCTGGTGTGAAACTGGAAACTGCCAGTCTGTTCTCATTGTCCACGGCAGAGTGAGTTGCACAGGGTAAAGAAATAGCATGAGCAGGAAGATGCAGGTTAGATTATATGCTTTTAAAACACACTCATTTTTTAACGAGGCAGGTCTTGTTCTGTGTGCAAATGCTATTGCTAAGTGGATTGTCTTCGAAGAGGATGGTTTGGGTTTTTTTTTAATGGTATATAGACTCTGAAAACAGATTTAAATGTTTATTAGCTACTAGGTATCTGAAGAAAATATTGTTCTGACTGAGACATTCCGTTGGTGGAGAAATAGTGAATGGAAATAGAGGAAGTTCAGCAGTATTTATTTAAGAGAAAATGGTAAAGCAAATTAAATGACTGTTGGCTGGTTTCTGTAGTTAACTATGAAGTGAACCCTGCCTCATGTAGCTGAGGTAGCAGAACTCTATCAGGAGGTAGAATCCCACCTTTCCTATTCAAATGGGCCTTCTTTTTTTGTCCTTTGTAACCTTCAGTTTTTCTTTTCTTCAAGCCTGGCCTATTTGTAGATAACAATGCCTTCCAACAGCTGAGCTCTGGCGGAATTGCAGACTTCTGGCCCTGTAGACACCAGCTATTGAACAGATAATCTCTTATTTGTGGTCTTCTAGAAGGCATAATAACAAACTAACAGATAATTTGTCTGCTGCCTTATTGTCAACCTCACACCTGTAAAACTCTTGGGGTCAGGCCTCCAAAGTAATGAAATAAAAGGTGTTTGTGGGTTTCTTCTTTGTCTGGCTGAACTTCATGGGTTTTTTTTTTTTTAAAAAAAAAAAANAAAAAAGGCAAGGCCTGTAAGTTGAAATTCTCATTGTCTTCCAAGTCAAGGAGTTAGAATATTAAAAATAAATTAAATAACACTGAAATCACAAGTGTTACTAACATCCAAAGTGCAGGAAAGGGACTGATCCCACAAAAAAAGCTGCTCTTTGACAAGTATATGCTGAAAAGTAGTTCTTAAGTTCCTTTTCTGTAAATATGCTTTCCTGGGTGACCACCAGCTCATCTTTGTCTTTTATCTTTTCTCTCTTTCCTCTTCGTGTTCATCCCTTCTTGAGTCTCACTTTCCAATCTCTCCCCCGGTCTGTTTTATTACCCTGGTTAGTGTGCTGAGGCCTTAAACAAATCCTATTGGGGCAGGAAAACCTTGGAGTGTTCAGGAGTGCTGAATGCTGCTGCAGCAGTGTTGCTGAGGATGCTGCCTGCCCTCCCATGGCAAGCCCTGCCCTCTCCTCTCCTCACATGGATATTAAAACATTCAAAGCCTGTCGTAACATTAATGTAAATGAGAGTTTTGGAGTCACAACTGTGAGAAGTGGACTGATGCTGAGTGACAACTGTGTTGGCATAAGGGGCAATGTGAAGTGAGCATGTGTGGTACTGAACAATGTCTGTATCGCAATGGATGAATTATTAAATGTTTCCTGCTGCTGGGCGATCCACCAGCAGTGTTTGGCTTTGCAGCCAGGAGCAAGCCCAGGTTTGCAGAGCACCTGAGGGGGATGTGGAGGCTGTAGGGTGTGGAGTATACCAGGAGCATGCTCAGGGCAACTTCTGTAGGATGACACCACCTCTCCTGTGAGAGTGACTGATGCTAACAGCGGTGTTGGGGGGGTGGGACAGAGCTGTGTGGCAGCCTTGGGAAGGCACATTGTGCACAGGGTACGTGTCTGATATCTGGGGAGGGGGGTGTGTGTTTCAGCGTTGATGGCTGTGCTTTGGGAGGACTGATGTATTGGGAGGGCAGCATTGCTGGTAACCAAAACCATCCCACTGGAACGTAGGTAGCTGCAGCTGAGTGGCTGCACTCTATTTGCTGGGATAAAATAAAGATAAATCTTGATTTCTGATGATTAACTCTTAGTGTCATTACCAGTGATTTCCAGGGGGACGTGAGGGAAAAGAGGTTAACTAAGTGACTTGCAGGGAGGAACATAATGAGTTTCTGATGTTCCTGAATTGATTCCTTCTCCCCATCCTGGTGGCTTCTATCTCTGTGTCTTTTTCTCTTCTAAAGTGGTTGTTGAAGGAGTATTGAACACTTTTGACTGCCCCAGGCCCACTCCTCGCAGCAAAATCCTGCATCCATTAGACAAGATGCTCACCCAGACCAGCCCTGGCCTCCCAGCACTGAGGGCAGCGTTGCTGCTAGGGCTAGGCAGCTTGCCTTGCGGCCTGCGTTGATAATGCTCATCTTGAATGCCGGGCTCCAGGACTACAGCTGTAAAAATACTGCCCTACGGCCTGAAACAACTATTCCAGGAAAAAAAGGGGAACATCACCAGGGTGACAGAGAATACTTGATAGCATTCACCACTTCAGGGATTTGTCAGTGATTTCAAATGTTAGTCTTGCCTCTTGGCCTTTTAAATTATGGCCCACCAATGTTAGCATTATTCCTTCTGCTGACATCCCTAACCTGTTCATTCTCATTTTCTTACTGACGTGCAAAAGAAAGAAGATCCCAGTGGAGCCAAGAACGCAGTCTATAGCTGGGAGAGATTGAGTGCTGTAGACCACCCTGCTTTGCCAAACCTTTCCTTTGCACCAGGTGTTGGCGGGCAGGGGCTGGGCATGTGCTGTGTTCTCCTGCCACAGTGAGGGACACTGGCTCACCTCTCCTCAGGGAGTGCTGCCACGAGGGACAGTGTGTGCTGGCTGCTGCTCTTTGAAGTCTACCACAATAAAGTCCAGAACATCTTTAATAGGGGCAGGATCATCTAGGAAATCCGCAGGTAGAAGCGAGTAGTGCCAGCTTCAGGTGGCTCCTGACTCTGTGTGTCACCTTGGGCAACTTGCTTCATCTCAAAATAAAGGAGGAGGGATAATAGCACTTATTTCCTTCACTTGGGTGAAATGAAGATTACTCACAGTGGTAAAGTGCTGTGAAGTTGGGGAAATAAAAGTTTTAAAACATGAAGTAACAGAAATAATCACTGTAAGTGTAAGAAGGCGGACTACGTGTGAGGGTTGGTGCTCTCCATAGTTCTCTCTAATACTTCTCTTTGGTACTGTGCACTGCTTTGCCAGGTGCTGTAACCTTTCCTGCCCTTGGAGAAACACAGCTTCTAAAGGAAAGAGGAATCCTGCTGGAACACTTGTCATTTGATCGGAGATAATGTAATAGTTTTGCTTTGTTTGTGTTTGGCAGGGAAAATGTTGGGATCTTAAGAGCTGCGATGGTCTGTATTACCCAGGAAGAGGCGAGAGCAAGGAGCCTCTGTGCCTTCCCAGAGCATTTTGAGTAAGCCACTGCTTCGATGTGGTGTAATGTGTCACTGCCACCTAGGGCCAAAATCAGAAACTACACTGCTCTCTGAAATAACTTCATTTGCAAAAGAGGTGTGTATATTTTTGTGTGTGTANAAAAAAAAAAAAAAAAAAAAAAAAAAAAAAAAAAAAAAAAAACAAACCCAAAACAAACCTGAGTTTAATCAAGGGGAAAAAGAGGGAACTTAATATCTGTAATACATTCCAGAAAGTGAAGAAGTGACTTTTGTTTCTCAGGTAATACAATTTCAGACAGTTCTAATTCTCAAACTGAAAAGTGGACAAAAACTGAAAATCTCCTTACAAGTCAGTAGAAAAGCAAAGTTTGAATTACATGGTATTGGTGTGGTTTAAACCCAGCTGGCAGCTAAGCACCACCACTTACTCACTCTCCCCCCAAGCAGGTTGGGGCAGACTAAAAGTAAGAAAAGCAAAAGCTGTGCAAGCAAAGTAAAACAAGGCATTCATTCGCTACTTCCCCTCACAGGCAGGTGTTCAGCTATCTCCATGCAAGCAGGGCTCCACCACACACAGAATCATGGAATGGTTTGGGTTGGAAAGGACCTTAAAGATCATCAAGTTCCAACCCCCCTGCTGTGGACAGGGACACTTTCCACTAGAGCAGGTTGCTCAAAGCCTCATCCAACCTGGCCTTAGGAAGACAAAACACTTACATAACTCTGTGTGTTCCCCCCTTCCTCCTTCTTCCCCCAGCTTTATATGCTGAGCATAGTGTCATATGGTATAGNGTCATATGGTATGGAAAATCCCTTTGGCCAGTTGGGGTCAGCTGTCCCTGCTGTGTCCCCTCCCAACTTCTTGTGGAGAAGATGCTGAAAAGGCCTTGGCTGAATGTAAGCAGTGCTTGGTAACAGCTAAAGCTAACTCTATCCCAGCCCAAACCAGCACAGGGATGCTTTTGCTTCATAATGTTTTGAGGAAAAATTTGAGGAATTTTTCTTACTGAGCATAAATCTTTACTTGCAATTTTCTGAGTTAAACATTCTTCTTCTGGTAGATTTCTTTCCTGCTGTCTGATGCTGTGTGCTCCAGGAAGCACAATGTTTAAAAATGGCCTTAAAAAGTCCTCTTCCTAGACTGTTTAATTCTAGAGGCTCTAAGCCTTTGTAAAATACAAATTAGGTAAATTATCTTAGGCTTATCCAGTTTCCTAAGCTCTAAATTTTGAGTTAAGTAATTACTACCATAAGGTAATTAAGTAATCACCTGGCTAGATTTGTTAAATGATGCTGTTGTTTCAAAACTAATCACGAAATTAATTTCTGTAAATTATCATGAAACCTAGGAATGGCAAAAGTCAGCAAAACACAGAGCTGGATCCCTAAGGTTTTTCTTGCTTTGGTGTTATTTGTAGGTGCTAGGATTTGCCGTGGAGACTAATCTTTTTTTCATTCTAAAACCTAAAATTGTTAAAAATTAACACAATATACAATGAATACATAAGCTTTTGCTCCCTGTTACTTTTAAGTATTGAAGCTCATGCCTGGAGACCTTTAGTCCATTTAAGAAGGAGCAACTTGAAGGGGCTAGCTATTGAAAACCTGCAAGAAACAGCTAAATGAAAAAAATGAGTAAATTGCTCATGCTCAGGTTTAGCCTTGATTGCACATACCTGAGAACTACTTGTACAAATCCCTGGGAGTTTGGCATGGGAGAGGTGCCCAGCAGGACTGCCAGCCCTGGGTTTGCTGGCGTCTACGCGACTCTAGGCAGTGTGGTACGGGGGCTGGAGCTTGAGCCAGGCCTGGCGGCTGGTTCGCGGTCGTGCCAGGTAGTATTGCTTGTGCCTGGTACTCTCTTGCTCACAGGATGAGAAGTGGGATGAAAAGTCATTGAGTGAAAAGAAGTAAAAAGTGTTTTGTGTTTTTTTTATTATTAGGCCAATCTATCTTGGTATTTTGAATAACATAGGGAGAAACAGTATGAGGGGAATATAAACACAAATGCTGTCAGTTCTTACCCAATTTTTACTGATCTGAGCACAGGGAAGCATTTTAGCTGTCAAATGAAGGCCTGTAAGTAAAGGGACAAGAAAAGAGCAAGCACTGAACTTTCCCTCAGTGTAAGTCACCCCAGATTTTTCACAGCAATGCCAGCATGTTTTTCCTTACATCTGCATCTTGGGGGGAGGGAGGGGGAAAGTCATGGGGATATTTTCCTTCTGCAGCAGTGGGGCTTTTCCTTTCTTCTCCTCTCAACCCCTTGCCTTCACCGTTAGAACAGTGGGGTAGGTGGGCACCAACCCTTGGGTTAGGTTGTACTTACTCCATGTAGGGGAGGGAGGATTTCCCTCATAAGAAGACTTGATGAGGGTAGATAATAAGTGTCCGATGGTGGATGCAGATCACTGCATGTGGGTGATCAAGATGCAGTTCTCTTGTTCCAAACAGAGGCCACCTTCTGTAGAGGAGATGGGGTTTATCTATAGAAGGCAAAGT
This sequence comes from Syrrhaptes paradoxus, assembly GCA_013400615.1. NCBI lineage: Eukaryota > Metazoa > Chordata > Aves > Pterocliformes > Pteroclidae > Syrrhaptes > Syrrhaptes paradoxus. The sequence goes on from VZTO01027625.1 coordinate 15,079, forward strand.
GCAGAAAACCCCTATAGCATTTCAGGGCAAGATTCAGCAAAGCACTTCAGTGTATTAAATTTTTATTCATTTTCTAACTTTTCTCTTAGCCTTGGGATGTTAGCAGAAGGGCACGTCTAAGTAAGTGGCTACAGACAGACTTGAACAGAGTCTTGCCTTTGCTCTGAGCTGGCAGTTACCAGGCCAGCCCTGAAGCAGGGCTGCACAGCTCAGTAGTGAGCTGCTGCATCTGCCTTGGAGGCACCGAGTGAAATACATGCTATGTAAAAGGATAAGGGGTTATCTAGGGCATGATATTGAGCATAAATTATTTTCCTGTTCTGCTGTATCCCTTCAGTACATATAAATATTAACCCTATGGAGCCTTTTGTAATTAAGCACTGGCATGTTGTCCATTGTCTCTCTCTTTTCCTCTACTCTGTACTCTTCTTTCCATGTTGTCATGCTTCTCTCCTCTTAAAGTTCAGGAAGTCCCTCTACATATTTGCATTTGTCATTGCAGGTCACTGTACAGTAAGTTTGTCTCCTGGAAAGATTCAAGGATTCCTGCGTGCAGGAAACCCAGTTACCTGCCAGCTCCTTTGCTTTCTTCTTTGCCTCTCTTGCTGTCCATTTTAGGACTTGTCCATACACTAAGAGTGTAGTGCCTTTTCCTACATTGGGCCAGTTAGCCTGGGGTTATTCTAGTGATGACAAAAGAATCCCATATGGTGGCACTGTCCTGACCATGATGCATGGTGAGGTTGGTGTGCACATGTTGTGTGAGCCTGGTATTTTCCCAGTGTGGACGTGCTGAGCACATGCTACCCAGGCATCTGCATGGTGAATTCCTCTGGCTCCTGGGACAGAGATTTTACCAGGGGTTGGCTGCAGCCAAATGATTTATGCAGCCTGCTGCTGTCCCCAGAGGAAGCCTTAAGGGAGAGGGTATCTACAGGCGGGCTGTGGGACACACTATCAGAGAAGCTATATTGCTATACATCCTTGCATCCTAAGGATCTCACAGCCTTGGATTTCAGCTGTATCCTAAGCTATCTACCTCCTTGAGTAGTTAGCCAAGTCGGGAGAGACTTGGGTTCCTTTGGTCTTGGTCCAGCTGTCCCAGCACCCTGGTTGCACTGTGTGGGGTCACTGTAGGAGCTGCAGTGCCTCCAGGCAGGGCCTTTTACTGTACTGGGATTCAGGCATCAGCAGTAGAACAGGCGATCCCACTCTTACAGCAAGTTGTTGCTGTTAGAACGTTGCTGGTACTATGTCTGTGTGCCCAGGCTCAGCGTGCAGGTCCTGCTCCGTCTCGGTGCAAGTTGTTCTCCCTGTACTGCACCATCTCCCTGGGCTGCTCTTACTCCCCTGTCCTTGAGGGAGGTGGGCCTTAGGATGGGAGTCTTTGTTTCGACTTCCACATCAGCAAATCTTTTGTAAGGGAGTTTAAGTAACATGAGTGATGATGGTAGATTGAATTCCTCTCTGGTTGGGTTATTGGTTTTGCCTGTTTTTCTCTCTTCTGAGCCTGAACACATTAAAGGAGAGACTGAGACAGTTACAATAAACAAAGCTACACACTGTTGTATTTTTCAAACCATCACTTGGGAATCTGCTGTTAGGCTGCGTGTAGTTCATGGGCACTTTAGCTTTGACTAATATGTTTTACTTAACAATAGCAACATGCTGGAGCCTGCTTGGTCAGCTGCTGATAACCTGATTGTCTTTAATTGCAGAAATGCACCCTCAGATATTTCAAAATGAGGGTATCTGGGTCATGGAGAAGTCAAAAGGAAGATGGGAACAAGTGTGTGTGTGTGTATATGTACACCCTTACACAATTATAACTTCTATTGTTGACAAAACCTTATATAGGCACTGAAATAATTAAATCTACATAAGATTTATCTTCATATTTGCCTTTGCAAATGAGGATACTTGCAAAAGGAAGTTGTCAATAATTGTAGAATAGTTTGGGTTGGAAGGGACCTGTGAAAGTCATCTAGTCCAACCATGCTGCAGTGAGCAGGGACATCTTCCAGTAGATCATGTTGCTCAGAGCTCAGCCCAACCTGACCTTTAATGTTTCCAGGGATGGGGCATCAAGCATCTCTCAGGGCAACCTGTTCCGGTATTTCACTAATCTCACAGTAAAAAAATTTCTTCCTTATATCTAGTCTGAATCTACACTCCTTTAGTTTAAAATCATTACCCCTTGCCCTATTGCTGTCCCCATTTTATAAGCCGCTGTTAAGTATTGAAGGGCCACAATAAGGTCTCCCTGGAGTTTTCTCCACCCTAAACAACCCCAACTCTCTCAGCCTTTCCTGATATGCAAGGTGCTCAAGCCTTCTGATAAGTTTTGTGGCCCTCCTCTGGACCCACTCCAAGATGTCCATGTGTTTCCTGTGCTGAGGACTCCAGAGCTGGATGCAGTACTCCAGGTGGAGTCTCACGAGAGTGGAGTAGAGGGGGAGAATCACCTCCCTCGACCTGCTGCTAATGCTTCTTTTGATGCAGCCCAGGGCACGGTTGGCTTTCTGGGCTGTGAGTGAACATTGCAGAGTCACGTCCAACTTTTCATCCACCAGTACCCCCAAGTCCTTCTCCGCAGGGCAACTGTCAATCCCTTCATCTCCCAGCGTGTTGATACCACGGATTGCCTTGACCCACATGCAGGACCTTGCAGTTGGCCTTGTTGAACCAATAAGGTTCACATGGGCCCACTTCTTGAGCTTGTCCCAGTCCCTCTGGCTGGCATGCTGTCCCTCGGGTGGGTCAGTTGCACCACCCAGGTTGGTGTCATCTGCAGGCTTGCTGAGGATGCACTCAATCCTGCTGTCCATGTCATTGATGAAGATACCAAACAGTACTGGTCCCAATACAGACCCCTGAGGGACACCACTCATCACTGATCTCCATCTGGACACTGAGTCCTTGACCACCACCTTCTGGATGCAACCATCCAATCAATTCCTTATCCACTGAACAGTCCACCCATCAAATCCATATCTCTCCAATTCAGGGAGAAGAATGCTGTGGGGGACCACGTCAAAGGCCTTATGGAAGTCCAGATAGATGACATCCATGGCTCTCAATTGCAATTGTCAGCCTCCCTCTGTCTCTAAAGTTACAAGAGGAGAGTGATGGACCAGCTTTGTTATCCAAAGCATTTCCCCTAACCACTGGATCCTGTGGGAGATTCCTCTTAGAGCAGCTTTCCTCTGTGGTGTACTCTCCGGACAAGACTGCAGATGGCTTTTGGTTTCTGAGTGTCCTGTTGAACATCTAGTTAGGTCTATTTTTGTATCTGAAATATGTTGAAAGATGCTATGGTGAGAAAAAGCAGTACAGTAAGATTTGAAAGTAGCCTATACAGAGTAATGCTTTTGGGGACAGTATGCGTTTTCCTTCCTATTCCTGAAATCTTTTACATCTGTAAAATCATAAAACTGTAGTTAGCACCAAGAAAAGTCATGACCATACAATGTTTTGATTTTCATTTTTTGCACCAAGATCGAAATTCTGTACTTTATAGCTGCTTTGATGTGTCCTTTTCAGCTAAAACAAATCCATTGCCGTCGTTACTGCCACTCTAAACATTTAATCGAGAAGGAAAACAATAATAGAACCTTAAGCTGTTTTCCCTTATTGGCACGTTCTGCACCATTTTATTCTGCCCTGAGTGCTGGTACAATGTTGGAACAGCCTTTCGAGGTGTGTGAGAGAAAATACTGTGGCCTGAGAGGAAGGTGTTTGGGGAAGTGGTTGAAGGGGGGAACCGGTGGCTGAAACCTCAGCTGCTGAGTTCCTGTTTAGGGTGGGAATGGGGCAGCTTGACAGTTTTGACGAGAATATACCTGGATTCAGAGCAAATGTCACTTTACTGAGATGACAGACACCAGGTTTCATTGTGAACTGTTTTGGCTCCTGTATGTGACCAGGGTCATGGCTGGCAGGGCAGCTTCATCATCCTTGCTGACGAGGCCTCATCACGAGTTGGGAGGTGACGGGTACCTGCTCAGCATGCAAGTGCTGCAGGGTCTCTTCATCTCTGCACGTTGCCATGCGCTCGTAGCTGTGACCAGCTGGCTGCATCCTTACAGCCTGTGCGGCTGGGTGGTGCGGCTGGCATCTCGGCACTTGCAAAATGGACCAAGCTTGACTTGCTTGGGTGCGGAGCTGCTGTTTGCTCTGGTTTTGGAAAACAAGGGGTGGGATGCTAGTTGTTTGTCACCTTTCTCTAAGTGTGGATAGCCAGCTCTTAGAAGCTGACTGCTCCTAAAAGTGATTGTATTTGAGGTGGGATGGTGATGTGATCTATTAATTTTTCTCTTTTGTTGTGTTTTTTCTGCATTCCAGGAAGGGTGCTTGTGGCCTTCAGAGAGCTCAGTTTCGCGCCAGGGTGCTTCAGAGGTACAGACAGATTTCTTATTATCTTCACCAACGTGTTTTCCTCTTTCCTGTTATGTATATTTGGCTCCTCTCAAAAACATGCATTTTAAATAATGCTCTTACAGTGTAGGCCAAGAGACAGGTTCATGTGGACATCTGAGCCTGCCTTAACTCCCATTCTATAAATGCCTAAGACCTTTTTTATTAAAATAATGAAATACTACCTACTTGACACTTCATCTCCCTCCGCAGCTGCCTGTATCATAGTAGGCATTCAGAGGTAAGTGGTGGAGGTGTCACTCTCATGCAGTGACTGAGTAATTCGAGTATTCATTGGAATCAGTGAGACCAGTTGTTCTTCTCCTTGTGTTTTTCCTGGATTTGCAATGCATATCCTATCACCAGTGTCTCCTGGCTTCCAGCTAGCACAGGTATCTTGTCACAGTGATAATTTGTGAGCATGTTGTGCCACGTAGCCCAGCTCACCTGTGTCCAGCAGTGAATTTTCCTGGTGGCTGATCTTGCATCTATGAGGGTTTGGGGCTAAAGACCCTGCACGGACCCAAAAATGAGAAGAACAGTTTGATAGATGTAGACCTAAGAAGCTGGTGTGTCTGTCTAGATGTGGGATAGACCAAGTGAGGAGCAATAGCTTCTCGCAGAGTATCTTGAACTCTTCCTCTTGTAAAGCCTGACCTTCTCTGGGGCTTACTATGCTGGGGACATTTTTTCTACTCACAGTGCAGAAGCCTTGCAGGTCCTCCCTGGAGACTGAGTTCTCACAGAGAACTGAGGGGGAGGAGGATACCTGATACGCTCTGGTAGTGAAGGCGTGAGATATGCTGGGCCTTTACAAAATGTCCTAAAATAGACCATCAGAATTCTTTGGTGATGCGGGGTATTACATTAGCTCTGAGTAGGAAGGTGAGGCTCAGACTACAGCTGAAATTCAGTATTGGGACGTTTTTGTAAAACCAGTTAATTGTCAAGACTAGAGAGAAAGTGTTTCTTGTGTACAGAAACAGAACAATTTTGTTTCAGCTCTGCATGTTTTAATGTCAGGTCTTGGTCTTCCTTCATGAAGCAGTTCTCAAGCATCTTGTGTTAGATCCTTCCTGCAACTCCTGCCTCTCTTCACATGCATGTGTGCAGGAGCACGCGTCCACAGTATCTGCTGGGTTTAATCTTTTAAGATAGGTGGCAAAGAGAAGTAATTTCTGTTTTATCGGTTCTTTGTAAATACGGAGAACCCACTGTGCTTTGCTCAGACGTGGAGTCACGTGTCTCTTTCTTCCCATTTCAGATCATGTATGCTCCGAGGTCCAGGGACAGGTTTACCACCCCATCTTTTATGCAGCGGGACCGTTTCAGTCGCTTCCAGCCCACTTACCCTTACATGCAGCATGAAATTGACCTTCCTCCCACCATCTCCCTCTCTGATGGGGAAGAGCCGCCGCCGTACCAAGGTCCGTGCACCCTGCAGCTCCGGGACCCAGAACAGCAGATGGAGCTCAACCGGGAATCCGTCAGGGCACCGCCCAACCGAACCATTTTTGATAGCGACTTGATAGACATCTCCATGTACAATGGGGGCCCCTGCCCACCAAGCAGCAATTCGGGCATAAGTGCAACCAACTACAGCAGTAATGGAAGGATGGAAGGACCACCCCCGACGTACAGCGAGGTCATGGGACATTACCCAGGCTCCTCTTTTTTCCATCACCAGCACAGCAACGCACCTCCTTCCTCGCAGAGGGGGAGCAGACTTCAGTTTCAGCAGAACAATTCAGAGAGCACAATAGTCCCCAGCAAAGGCCAAGACCGCAAACCAGGAAACCTGGTCTAACTTATTCGCCCAGGTGCATTTGAACTGAAGACAAGAGATTCAAGCAGGGTGGTGGAGGAAGACCCCCATGCTCTGGTGCACAATGTTGTTACGTTTCACGTGGTACAACTGAGTAAAACCAAACGTGCAAACCAGTTCTTTGTTTCTGTTTCCTTTCAGGGGAATTGCATGCAGAGCAGATTGAAAGAAATACAAACTTCCATTTGGTTTGTCTACGAGCAGTGTTTCAGGGGAGAGGGGGGGATATATTATTTTTTTTTAAATAAACTATTTCAATTATTTAATTCTAAAAGTTAACTTAGCACAGAAATGAGGCTTTTACAGCCTGTTTTATACTAACTGAATGGCAGAAGAAAGAAGGTGGTTTTGCTGGATAAATGGGGGAAGAATTGGCCAGTTAGCTTTTTTTTTTCTCCCAGGGTGTGGATTTTTTTTTAATATGAAACAAAATTCCTGTTTTGTGTGCCAAGGTATAAAGTTGAGAACTTAGATGAATGCAAGGAATTAATTTGTGTTGTGATAAATGTGTTTTAAAAAGTTGCACTATCTTAATGTTTAAAAAAAATATATATGAGGGAACTGTTTTATGTGAAGTTCTTCTAGATGTTGTCTTTTCACCTGTGGAATAATGATAGAGCCCCAGAAGGAGGAGTTTGCCCCCCTCTCCCTGGGTTTGCTAGAAAAAGGGGACAGGACTTAGCCTAACATCTCTTGACTTTTACAGATAAAGAAATACAGGGGCACTTGTCATTGCAATAATTTGCATTCAAATAACAGTACATCAATTAAGTGTCTTGGAGACTTTTAGATGGAAGAAGGCAAATATGAAATCCCAGCATTTTCCTTCACTTAGGGTTTAGCTATTTTGCAGTGTAGACTATTTGTTTCGTAAACAGAGAACAAAATCCCAGATGTGTTAATTTGTATTGATTCTAGTTAAATGCTGCCATTCTTTTTGTTTTCATAATGCAGTATTTCCAGTACTTACAGTTTTAGAGATTTTTGTCCTCACTGTAGCCTGAAATGTATTTAGTCACATATCATGACGTTATGCAATAAATTGTTTAAAAATGCAAGGTGGATTTTTTTCCCCTGCAATGCTGTTAAAATACGTGTAACTCTGTTGTGCTTTTCACTTTCGAATTCATCCTTTAGATACTGAAGTTCAGTCCTGGAGATCCATCCTGTTGAAGCGAAGGGGCTTTTGTTGCTATAAGCCCCCGTGCAGTTTCCGCAGCAGTACCAAGAGTGCTCGTGACAGTGGTGCTGGATTTTGCAGCATCCCTGGCGGTGATGTGGGAGCACCAGTTGTTCTCACTGCACACCACTTTGCTCTGGACCCTGTTGCAGAAACCCTGCTCCATGCACGTCATCCGGTTGTTGCCAGCAGGACTATGCTCATGGGTAAAGATGACCTGCATATTAACTAAGTGTCTGTAAGCCCATGCTGGTCTTAAGAGTAGTTGGAAAAAGTTTCCTGCCTGTTCGATGGCATGTGGGGTGTTTCTTCCCTGGCTGTTTCCGTGTGGAAGCACACGAGCACTGGAAGGCAGTTGACAGATGGTGACAGTGGCATCACAAGCACATGAAAAAGCACAACTTGCACTTAAAATGCATTTTGGAAATGGACTTAAAGTAAGAACCTTTAGAGTCTTAGCTTGAATAGTTTCTAATATATATGTGTACGTGTGGGTGTGATAGACCTTTTCACTTTAAGATCTTTCACTTTTTTCTATTTTCTTAAGCCTTGTGCTTGGTAGGGGCAGCAGCCGCTGAGTGCCCGGAGGGTGCTGGGGAGGAGTGCGGGCCCTAGCGCCTGGTCCCATGGCGAGAGGCTGGGTTTCTGCAGGACTTCTGTGCGCCGGGGTTCTGATAACTGAAGTGCATCTTTGATCTATGCAGAGTTTTAATGCCAAAACAGTATGCGTGTCTGTGTGTGTGTTTTATGGGCCTCAGTGTAGATTATTTTCTTCATAAGGCAATTTGGTTTCATTCTAGTTTAGAACGTGTTTGTGTAACTGCTAGTTTGAGTATGCAGACTCATTTGTCTCTGTAAATTTTTTTTGTCTGAGTCATGCTGGTAATGCAGAGTCAAGCTGCCTTTTAATTTATGTGTTATTTGAAGGGAGAGATGGAGATTGTATGATGGTATTCACTTTTTTTTTTTTTCACTCAGACTTGCAGGACAGGTGTTCAGGAGATGACTAGATGGCTGTCAGTCAGCTAAGGCTCTTGTCATGTCTGGTTCCTGGGAACAAAAGCAGTGAAATAAGATTTTTCCAAACAACCTATGGACATAATTCTTGGTTTAAAAAACAAACAGAAAACCCTAAACAAACAAAAAAACCCAAACAGAAGACAAAACCAGCAAATGCTGTGTTTGGTCTTCAGTGACTTTTGTTGTCTTTCAAAAGTGAACTTCTAAGTCCGAGAATGTGTGTGCCTGCACAGCGACTGTGCTGTTGCCTAAAGGAGGGTTATTTAGCCGGGCAGCTTTTAGGCGAGAACAGCTGGAACTCGCTTGGCATGGCAGAGCACATCTGGCCTGGGCCCTGCGCTTGGGCTGCCTGGGTACCAGCTTTTCCCCATGCACAGATCTCAGCAAAGTGAACGCTGGAGTTGCCTTCAAAGTCACCTCTAGGGAACGTGCTTTCTTTAAAGACAGACATTAGCTATCCTTTTCCATCTCTGCGTGCCAGTGGATTTATGCACTTCCCGTTAACAATGTCCAGTATGCTGCTTTCACTGTTGTCTCTTCATTGTTCTTAACTGAGGAAATTTTTCTTTGCATGGAAAATGTACCCTGTTCCTGTTCTGTAGAAAATACTTCTTTTAAAAGAACTTAGTATTTGCTCACCTAATGGTTGCATTTCCTTTTGCATCTTTGCCTTCTCATCGTATTCTGCTGTCCAAAGCTGATGTGCAGCCAATGCACCTGTCAGCTCCAAAAGAGTAATCACCTCGTGCTTGCTATAGGTGAGCTTGCAATCTGCTGCTTTTTTGGGGGGGCCTCTTATAGGAGTAAATACGGTATTTTCTGATGAATATTGGTGACTGCGGATGGGAGTGCCATCAATAGTATAACATTGCAACAATGTGTGTTTGCTCTTTCTGGTTTTTCTTTTGTTGCAGTGAGAGAGAATATGCCTTTGCTAACAGTACAGAATGGTAAACGAAGGAATATCAGAATTAGCACTGTCAATCTTCACAGGTTTAGAAACTGTCAGTCTCTGAAGACAGGTAATTTTATGAAGTATTTGTGAAGAGTCCCTTTGAAAATATCCAGAATTGATAAACTGTATTCCACAGCCACTCAGATGGAGTTTTGTAAATTACAAAAGATTTCTGCAAACATTGTAGAGTTAATAATGTAGATGATACCTCCGTGCTGGTGTTTTGGTTTATGTGTATCATGCACAAAACCCACATAAGATATGCGTGGAGTTTTCTGTGTGATGGGTCACATTAACCTGAATTCCGGTTGCATCTCCTGACCTTTGCCCAGTAACTCATCTTCCCAAAATTCAGTCCAGTGATGTCCTCATTTCAGAAATTTTCAAGTTAAAAGATTTTTTTTTTTAATGCACCTTTAAGAAATAAAACATTATGACCTCTGTCCTACTGTAAAGGTTGGTTTTTCCTTTACGTGGCTTGGCACAGCTCCCTTCTTGGTGCTAAATATCTTTGGTGTTTTCCTGTGATCTTGCAGGGCTAGAAAAGGCAGGGGGGTTAGCAATAGAGAAGAGGTTTCTCTTCCAGTTTTCTGGTGGAGCACTCAGCACTTAGATTTAATTCGGGATGTACGTTTAGCCTGGTTGTGGTTGGGTTCAGCTCAGTGCTGTACAAGCAGGCTCTGTGTATGTGACGCCGCTTACTAGCTGTGAATGAGGAAAATGAAGACTAGTACCTGGTCGGTGGAGCAGTGTTCAGATCCCTTTCCTGTAGCGTGTGGCACGTTGCATAATAGGTTGTTTTTGTCAGGGAGGACCTACTTAAGCTACTCCTAGTCTTGTCACTCATGAACACTGCACTTAACCCAGTCTCAGCCTGGTGTGACTTTATTACAGCGTCCTTTTTCCGTGTAAGTGAAAACTCAGATGCACACCGTGTGTACAAGTTCTTGATGACTCGTGAGGAAGGTATTTACATTCCTGCAGTGGTGGGAGCTGCAGGAACCATGGGTCAAGCTGTGCTTCATCTGGCTTTTTATTATTGCTTCCCATTTCTCCCACCAGTTTGTCCCAGCTGCTTCTGTTATCCCAAATCTCTGAATTTTTGTGTTGCAGAAATATTAAAAAAAAATGTAGCTGAGATTTTTTTTTTCTGTGACTGTGGCTCAGGGGAAGGCAAGGAGTGAAATGACGCTGTCTGAAAGAACGCACTTTCTTTGCAATGGGGAAGAAAGCCTTTGTCCTGCTGGAGAGTCCTGTGCCTCCACTGTCTGAACAGTGCTGTCTGAAGCAGTGGTTTCTAACCCTAGTAGTGAGATATTGGATTAACACTGACACTGAGCTGTAAGGAATGTTTGAATGGTTTGGAGAAGATTGATTACTAAACTTTCTCTGACTCCGAGCCCTGAACGCTTGTGGTAACTAAGGTAACCTGATTTCATAGGCAAAGAAAATGGTATGCTGGTGAAAATTGATAGGCTCCAAAATTGTTCTTTGCGCTTTTTTTTTTGCCTTTTTTTTTTTTTCCCCCCCCAAGGATAAACAATAGGCTTGCTGGTACATTTGAAGGTATTTAGGATTATTCACCAGTTCCTTCTGGTCATTACCATTACATTGTGTCCAGGCATGTATGTGTATATACATACCTGCATGCAAACTTGTGCCTGTATCCTACCCCTTCATTATCTATATATTCGTTACTGTTCCATAATCACCTCCCAGAAGTGCTAAATGGCTATATACTGTGTTCTCAGGAATAATGACAGGTAATTTGTCAAACAGCTGGAGGCATGAGGAGTATGTGCTTTTCATTCCTGGAAATGTCATGGCCCCGTTCTTATCAGTAGGGGAGTTTCTTCCTGCGCAAATCCTTGCCCATGACCTGGTGTGCTGGTGAATCTTTGGTCCCACAGCTCTCTCCTTTTGGGTGAGCTTTGAGAAATTCCTCGTGCTTTCCCGAGTGTCAGAAGCATGTTTTTTTCAAACCTAGCTGATGCTGAGAACCAAGTGATCCTTTGGTACAGCGGGTTCAGATGAAGGCTGGCTTTTGATTACAACTTTGCTTTTTATATAAAGGCTGTTGCAAATAATTTAATCGCACACATCTGGTCTTTTCCCGCACTGTGTTGCCTGCTTGACAACCAGCGCGGTTACAACTTTTCTCCTAAACTAGTCCCAAATGTGTCAATTGTTAAAATCCCTGGAAAGAGGCACTCTTACGAATTGTCTGAGACCTGCTGAGGCCTTTTAGAGCATGGAAAAGTCCCTTGTGAGGATGTGAGGATGTGTTGATTAGTACGAGGTTTTCCTTCCGAAGACTCTATTCTGTGTGTTTCATTAGGAAACTGAAGTTTAAAATTTTGAGAACGGACTAGCTGAAAATGTTGGTTGGTAAGATATTTTTTTTTTAGTACTTAATATATGGTTTGCCAGTCTGTGCTCGTTAATCACGTGTGTAAATTACCTCCAATTGCCATTGCTGTGCTGACAAAAGCCCCTCTGGGCACACTTGCACCAGTGAAAAAGAATCATTTTCTTGGTACAGCTCTGCTTGGGGAATTAGCAGAAGCTGCACCACCAAGTTCAGCCTCCAAAGGCAATATCAGACCTGCACTGCCTGTTCCCAGCAAACTCGGGTCTAGCTGGTGGCTCAGTTTCGATGCTTACACCAGTAAGTACCACAGACACACAGTGGAGGTGCTGTTTCCTTGAACTCGCAGCTATTTCCATTAAATATATTTCAGGGCCACTAATGCCGGAGTGAGTAACCGCTCACTACGTTTCTCCTGCTTGTGAAAGGGAAAACCAAGCATGATTTTGTATTGAGAAGTGTTGCAAACTCTTCTGGCCCTTACTTCTGCCTGGCTGTCATCTCTTCCGTTTTTAGACTGAACACAAGCAACCCAGGTGTTGCTAGCGTCGCTTTCCTGCTGTAAGAGAGCTTGCCTTTTTACATTGGTTAACAATAAAGAAGCAAACTTGTTTTCTAGATGCTTTCTCCTTCGCTCTGACAGCCGTGGGATTTACTGCCAGAGATGACTGTGTCCTTTCTTTGCTGTGCTGCTGCTGCCCTTTTAAATGGTTTGGTGTGTGAGCTTTCTGAAACGTGGTGTGCGTAGGATCTCGTGGGTGACGAAGCTCTTTTCTTCCTTTCCTCTGTTTGTGCTTGTCTGTCTGCCATGGTGGGCTTATTAATAAATTATATCTGTACATAGTAGATCAAATTTTGAGGAGGTTTGCATGTCGGTAGTTTGTAAGCGACTAAGGTGCCTCATGTTCAGGTCTGAGCAGATAGGAGCCCCTTGCACTCGAGAGGGCCTGATCCAAAGCCCGGTGAAGTTGGCAGGAAAACTCTTGCCGACATCAGGGGGCTTTGGATCAGGCCTTATGCTCCCACCTCTGTTGTGCCTCACTTAAAATGGTGCTTTTTCAGTTGTCTGTCTCTTTTTCTGTTTTTTGTTTTTTTTTTTCTTTCTGTATGGTGCTGTGTATAACTTGAATATATTATGCACATATCCTACCCAATGGGTAGAACAAACAGACATACAAAAACAAATAGATGTTGTTAATACTGTAAGATAATGTATAGATGATACCAATTTTAACACAAAAAATGGCATAGACTTTGTGAACGCCAGCTTCTGTGCTTGGTCCTTTTTTGTAAGAAAATTTGCAAATGAATCCATACAAATGACAAAAAGTCTATGTACTTTATTTTCCTATTAAATATCAATATAATATCATAAGGGAAGAAGTTTGAACAAATCCTTTTTGACTAGCCTGTGTATAGCAATTGGTCGTTTGATGCATCTTTGCTGTGAAGATTTGTTCTTTTTTTTTAAAAAAAGTGTCACTTTAAGAAAAAGGAAAAAACACAAAACAAACAAAACCTCCACAGCTTTAACCTTGCAACTAGGCACGTCTCATATTAGTTGCTGCCTCACTATTGCTGAGTTGGACCAGTATTAGTTACTACTTCTCCAGCAGATGGATTATTTATTATAGTCCTTGGTTACCTTTTTTTTTTTTTTTAAAGTTTAGAAGTGAGATAAAACCTTTCAAATCTTTTTATCCACATCCTAGATTTGAAGTGAAGCTCAGACAAGTGGGAACTGACCCAAACCATCCCTGCAAAATCAAAAATAGACCAATGAGGGTTTTGTGACAACAGCCAGCCCTTACTCTGTGCCCACTCCTGAGACGCAATCCTGCCACTGCAAACTGTCTGAAGGCTTTGTGTTTAGCTGGTGCTGGCTGATGCCCCATGTCGCTGCCGGGTGCAAGCCTTAAGGATAGACAAGAAAAACCACAGTTGGTAGCAAGCTGAATGCAGGGTTTGAGCATGAGCTTTGAGTCAGCAGAGCTGCTGCTGTGTTGGCCTCTGACAGCAATGGCTTAACCCAGGTTCCTATTTAAGATGATGGAGAAATGCCTAAACCTGTGCAGACCCGAAGTGAGAAGTGGCATGGGAAGTAATTCAACACTGTTACCTTTCTGCCAGGCTCCCTCAGCACTTTGGTTCTCCCCTGGCATCTCCACACGCTTGGCTGTCCGTCTCCGTGCCCCCGCACGCTCTTGGTGCGGGCTTCTTGGTAAAGCGAATACCTCAGGAAAACTCAACATGAAGTTCTAGTGTAGAGACTTGCAGATGCTGTACTTATTTTTCTAAGCTGTTTGTTCTAACTATCCCAGGACGTAGGTGACATAGAAGTTTATCGGTCCGAGATTGACTAGTCCTCTCACAGATGGATATCGACTAATCTTTCATAGATACTTGTGTCCATATGTAGCTTTTTTATACTTGTCAGGCTTTAACCACAGATAGACAGTAGCAATGTGTTGGGATATGTTGAGATGGTGTTTTTGTTTGTTTTTTTCAGATGACTAGCTAAATGCTCCACTCAAACTCGGGGGGCCTTGTCTGGGGCCCAGTGAAGTCAATGGCGAGGCTTCCTCTGGTTTCAGTGGGCTTTGGATCTGGTCAGTCGCGCTGGAGGATGTGCCTTGGAGCACCGTCCTTCACACCTTCTCTGTTGATCTGAAACGTCAGCTACATGTTTGTCTGTAAATATCTTTTTAAAAGCCCTCGTAGGAGTCCTATATCTGAATGTTAATCATGGTTGTTTTGGGTATTTTTGTTCTAAAGCAGTGTGTAGGTTTTTATGGCCAGTTCTGCACCATCAAGCCCTTACAGGTATCTCGTATCCATCCCTCTATATATTGAGCTGTTTTCTCGGTAAGCGTGTACCACAGTGAGATACACCTATTTCATGACACTCATTTATTAACTCATTTATTGTTTGTCAGGGAATAGAGTAATTGCTCTGGAAGTATGCCGTGCCTGGCCATGTTCACGTTTCTGTTTGCACTGCAGTGCGGCTTCTGTGCAGGAAAGAAGAAAAACAAACAAACAACCCCAGGCCTTGCCTAGGAAGACTCTGTACAGAGCAAACCTCCTGCTGGAGGGATGTAGGGTAGGATTTATCATAACAAAACTTGCATATTGAGTGGACCAAACACGAGCATGTCTCCTTTTAGAGGCACTAATTTGCTTTGAAGCTGCAGTGGAAAGAGCAGACTAGCTGTCAGGTGTGTTCACAGCTGCGTTCTCACTTTTCTACCATGAAGCACAGCAGGCAGCCAAGATTTTAAAAGTAGTAAAAGCACAAGTTATGAGAGCCTCAGGCGCCATAGACCTGGACAGCAAAAATAATAATAATGAAACAATTCACTTTAATATTCTTTAACAAAGTTTTTCTACTTGTAGTACAAAGTGTCGAGAGGCGTCTTATCTTTGCAGAGCTATCAACTGCCCAGTGCTGCTGTGCTCAGAGCATTTCACGATGGTAGGTACATCAGGCAGGCTGTTACACTTCAAATTAACCATCAAATGCCTGTTTCTACAGTGCTGACTCTTTCTTTGTTTCTTGGTAGTTATTTTACAGTGTAAAATGCTTTATTGCTGTATGGATTTTTTTTGTATGTCCAACATTGTGGCTTTCAACATCACTTTTTCAACATGACTCTTATTTTTGTCCATTTTGTTTCAAGCTATTCTGAAATATGTACAGCACTATCAACAATATTTAATCTTTCTTTTAAATTTTTTATTGTTGTAAAAACAAAACTATTAAAAACAGTAAGTCTTTTTACAACTGTATTGGAATTACTCAATAGCTGTTCATGTGACGCTATGACAAACCTGGCTTGCTTTATTATTTTTATTTTATTTTCTGTTTAACACAATTAATTCGTTGCTTTTTTTTTTTTTCACGGTAACTCCCAGTTATATACAGGAAAAGATTTCAACTGTTGTGTATCTTGACTCTTTTAATTAAGCAAATGGTGATGTCCTAGTTTTTAGACCTAAGGTCTGTTTATTGCAATACTTTTAAAGGAAGATGTTGCTCTAAGTGCTGTTGTTAGTTTTAAATACAGATTTTATGCTTGTTCTTAATATGCTATGGTTAAACCATGGCACAAAATTATTAAAAATCATGAAATGCATTTGTCTCCTGTTGAATTTATTTTCTCTTTGAAGTGAAAAAGAAAACCAACAAAACAACATAAAAAAGGTGAAACACTAGAATGGCCACCTATGAGCGGGTCCAGAGGAGAGCCATGAAGATGGTCGGAGGGCTGGAGCACCTCCCCTATGAGGACAGGCTGAAAGAGTTGGGGTTGTTCCGCCTGGAGAAGAGAAGGCTCCGGGGGGAACTTACCTTCCAGTACCTGACAGGGGCTATAGGAGAGATGGGGAGTGTAGTCACAGGACAAGGGGTAATGGATTTAAGCTGAAAGAGGGTAGATTTAGATTAGATACTAGGAAGAAATATTTTATTGTGAGGGTAAAGACTCTCAATCTAAACCACTCATTACTTCAGTTCCTTTAAGCTAACAACCTCACCTCAGTCTCGTTTGAAGCACTGGGTGCTGGGCACTGCCCCAGCACATACATCACTGTGCACTGACCAATTGGGGGGTAAGCAGTGGCCCCAAATCATTGAGTTGCAAAAATTTATTTGAAAACCAACATAGAGGACATGGCTCACTGGGGGAAGCACAGCCTGGTTTATGAAACTTGAGGCATGCTTTGGATGATACTTACAATGAGTAATTGTGGTACAGTATGAGGGAAAGGAGATGATAGGGAGAAACTATACAGAAGACTCCTGTGAAAGACACTAATCTGTGCTAATACCAAATACCTTTTGCAAGGTACATCAAACTGTCCATGGCTGGACCTGTCACTTTGCTATACTAAAGCTTAGCAAAACCAGGAAAGATTTTTTTTTTTTTTTACAGGGCAGTTAATTTCTGTTTGTGTATCAGTGTAAAGTGATGCTTCATTTGGCATGATTATTAGTAGAAGCATTTTTTTTTTGTGTTATATTTTATACCTGCTCCTGTGCTTGCTGGAGTTTGATCTCTCTTGCTGAGATCCGATGCCCAGTGGGAGGTAGTACTTCAAACCCGGGGCTTTCTCACAGGTCTTTTCAAGAAGGAGAGGTCTGCTGCCAGAGCCACAGTTCCAGCCCGTTCCTGACACCCTGCGTAAGGAGCCGTCTGCATTATCCTGAGATGGCAACCAGGGAGTGTTCCCCTTGCTGCTGTTCTTTTCAAAGGGCTTGGTTCTTTAAATGTTACAATACTTATTTTTTATTCAAAAGTAACCATTTTCTTTAACCACCCTGAGTTACCTCTCCTCCATCTACAGCATTTTTATTCTTTAGTATGTAGAAAATTGCTAGCTCCTTAGACCTTAGAAGCGCTCCAGTCTCCAAGCTTCTGCTCCTTCTCTACTGTCTGAACCCTGAACTCCCTGGAAACCGCATTTTATTTTTGAGTCTGCTTTGATCTTTTACTTAATCTGGTTTTAATTGTATTTATATTTGTTTATAATATGCCATTCTGTTTGATTGTGCTTTTAATATCTCTGCCAATGGTTGCAACTCAGAACTCGGCTATAAATGGGATGTCTCATCTCAGTAGGGTTACTTTTTCCTGTTAAAAGATTAATACAGTGGCTGATGGAGTCCTGTGAAACCTCTAAGTCTGGCTTCCAGGCTCCCAGCAGTATTGCGTCTCATTACAAACACCCTGTTCTTAACATCCCAAACCCTTTTCTTCCAAAGACCAGTCTGTAATGAGACTTCGTTACTTAGACAAAAATTAATTAGGCTTCTCTCATTATCACTGTTTTGATCGGTTGTGCTTTAAATGAGTTCTAATTAAAATGCACATTTTAAAAACCTTACTGAAAACCTTACTACTGGATCCTATTCTAACAGCTCGCTTCTGCTGCGGCGATGCCCTGCTTTTGTGCAGTTTGCATTGTGCCACTTTTACAGAAGTCTGCCACTGATGAGGATAAAAACTTGCATGATTTTTTTTTTTTGCTTGTTTTCTCCGTTTTTTTCCAGACTGAATGCTAAATAATTGCTCCTGAGAGTGAGGCTCAGAGCTGAGATACCGAATTCTTTACATGTGGTAAACTGATGAACCGAGTTTCTCTGTATCCTTTGTAGTCAGGAACATTACTTGTCCCCAGAATGTTTCAAAACATAAGGGAGAAACTATGTGCTGTACGTGCTACTATTTAACTGCCTGTTTCTGCTTACCCTCGGTGTTCCAAGTTGCCCTCAATACGTTATTTAAGGTGGCAGGACTGTGTGACCTGTCCCGGTGATGTCCACCACGTGCTGAACTGCAGGCAGCTCTGCTGGGGTGCCAGTGGACGTGCTACCCACAGCTAGAGGGGGGCATGTGGGAGGCTTGCTCTCCTTCATAAAGGGACTGATATATAAACCAAAAGGTGCTTACTGTAAAATAGTTTGTACCCTTTACTGGTTTCTACTATGAAGTGCTTTGCAGTACAGTAGGAGAAAGGGGCTAATTCTGTTTTAACGACAAGGAAGCACACACTTGAAGGACATGGCAGGTCTCAGCAGTCTGTGGTGGTGCTGGGAATACTCTTCCCATTGCTGCCATTCTCAGTCTCTCCACCTGTGAGGCGTAGTTCTTCCCTCCTCACTTCTAACACAAATGCACCACTGTCTCATGCAGAGCTGGTTTTCTGTGTTTGAGACAGTCACAGGGGTTTAAGCAAGCAGCCAGAATGTAGCCATCCCTCGTCCAGAGAAGAGGGCATCTTTTTCATGGAAGCCAAAATGCCATCCTTGAGCCCCAGGAGCTCCCTTCAATGCCAACACCAGATCGCTCCAGATTAATTTGACATTTGCAGACATTACAGTGATTGACAGTCGAGTTGAGTGGAAAATTCCATTTTAATCCCACTCTCTGTGCCACAGACATGGGCTCAGACAGCTTGACCTACATTTAACCCTGGGCAGCAAGAAACTCCAAAGGGAAAAAGAAAAAAAAAAGTTTTAATCTCAAAGCAGTGAGAATGTTCCAGCCTATTACATGTCCCTGTGTCTATGCATACACCCATAATTGTCTTCCAATGCTGTGAATATTTCATAAGCTGAGCCAAGTTTGCCCTAGTTGGCTTTACTTGGTGAAGAAACCATGTAAGTCAAATATAAAAGCACGAATGTGCTTGTATAGCTGTTCAGCAGGGTTTATGGGAACAGCAAAATGTATAGGAGCTAGTTCTTTCCTGACAATGGGGTTAGGATTGTAAGTCCTATAAAATTTGCTTACAGCTGCAAACTTTATAGCTCTCGGCAAAAAAGCTGATGAGCTGGTGACTTCTACTAATGTTTTGTCAGGAAAAGCCTAACAGGTAAGGCTTGACTTACTGACTGCAGTCAGTCTGGTTCCTTTGGCCCCCTTCATTCTGCAGATCAAAGGCACTGATAGTTACTTTAACTGTATTTGTTTTGGATAGTTGCTGGTGCAGTATTAGGTGTCACAGCTCAGCAAGAGGTGCATTGGCGCGGGTTAAAAGCCCTGTGTCTGAGTGATAGCTACGTTAGCTACTCAACATGCAAGACCTCTCATGTTTTAAAATTATGCTGTATATTCTGCTGATATACCTGTAGATAAGAAAATATACATGCTAGCTCCAGCAATATGCTAGAGGAAACAGACACTTTACTGTCAAATTGTGCTCTGTCAGGAAAATGGTATCAGGTACACTAACATCACCAGCTGACACTAACAGAAGAAATAAAGTGCCTGTCTACGGTGCTCACGAGGAAATAATGCAGCTCTAGTTTAAGTGCTGCCTGGGCACTGGTAGTTTTACTTTCTTTTTTTTAAAGCCGTTTGCTCTATGCAGGTACATACTGTGCAGAGATGTGCAAATTGCTTAAAGAGAGGACTACTGCAAACAATCCAGCAATATAAAATATACTGTCAGTGACATTAGCCAGAACTTGGAGTACTCCTTATATGAAATCATAGTGCGTTATCTTTATTTGCATGGCGTTTCTAATCCAATCCAGGATAAAAATTAAACGCAGGTATTTGGTGAACCAGAGCATTAGCCATCAGTCAGCCAGGGCTGAGAAATTTCCCTTCCCCCACTAAAATTCTTCCAAAAGTGTCTCCTTCTGCATTAAAACACAGCTGCCGCACGTGGGAGGTGGCTGAACGCCGCAGCTGTGTGCAGACAACCTGCTTTTGGGGGTAAGATGCTCTGAGTCAGCTCTCACGGGGTGCCGGGACAAAGAGCAGTGGTGCCGGTGCAAATGCACTGGGGGGAGTGCTGCTGGTGTCAGCCGAGGGCACTGGGCACTTACTGCAGAGCCCATAGGCACGAAGGGCAGGTACAGCATTACTTCTCATCTCTGACTTCTCTTACGTTCTCTTGGCTCCACAGCCTTATGAGCTCTCTGGCAACTCTTTTGGCATTTATGGGCAAATCCATATGAAATTATAATAATTAAAAAAAAAGCGTGGAGAACACTTGCAGCTTGTGTATTTAGGGTCTAATGGTGGAGCTGCATCTTGTCTCCATCGGCTTTGAGATTCAATTTGGGAAGATATCAGTAGGCACAAGGGCCAGGTAAATGCAGAGTTTGCGAGGAGCCCATGCTGTCTCTCCATGCCTGCTTTATGGCAGAGGGGCTGCCCAGACAGTGCTCTGAAGTTATCCATACTGGGTCCATTCCACTAACCACCCAGTAGTACGGTTTTGGTTCAGATTAGGTGTAGGATCAAAACTGCATTTCAGATGGATTCAACACAGCATCTCAAATGGAAATTACATCAGTTTTGTGACTTAATTCTGATTGCAAGAGAACATAAGAGCCTTGATTCAGCACAAGATGAAAAGGAGGACACAGGCTCTTTGATTCTGTAATGAGTCAGTCTGCCGGTGGAGCTGACTCAAAACCTGTAGCATATTTGAGCAACGTGAGATCATGTGTGTCAGAAAGTCATGGCAGGTGTAAGCTGGTACTACCTATGCTAAACCTGGATTTAGCCCATTGGTGAACTGACATTATCAAAACAGTGTTTGGCAGCAGCCGAACCCTTCAGCTATCCAGCATGAAGCAACCTAACACAGCAATATTGCTACACGATTCACGAGTTACTCCTAGGGGACGGTGAAGCCCAGAGGTTGCAAATCAGATCTTCCCAAGAGCACCCATTGCCTTCTCCTAAGCCCATACATGTGCTGCTTTCTCAGAGCGCTGGGACAGAGGAGATGTCCCAGTGCAAACCTCTGTTTTCCCATTTAGGACAGTTCTTTACAGTGATGCACAAGGTTTAAGGAAACAAGGCTTCACCTTCAGAGGTGGGCATTGTCACAGCCACCATTACCCCCCGCCCCGTGGCTCTGTGTTAGCTGCTGTGCCGGTGAGGAGCAAGTGCTCTCTGGGCACCCATGGAGCAACACTAAGCAGCTTTCAATTATACCAGTTCTGCACAGAAAAAGTAACAGATTTGCAGACTACTTTTTTTTTTCTTAACAGTACTTTAAAATAAACAAACAACCTTACAATTAAAAACTTTTTAATTTTAGTGCTGGAGAATTTCTGAGGTAGGTTCTCTAGTTGCAGTTTAGTCTGTTTTCTGTCCACTTGGACAGATACAGAAGCAGTTAGAAATCTTTCTTTATGTCTTTTTATGAAGCTCTTTCCCTGTTGTATTAGATTTGTTTGGGGTTTTTTTGTTGGTTTTTTTTTTCCCATTACTAGCAAAGCCTGTGTATCCTCCCCTGTGTTCCCTCCTCTGTGATTATCCAATCAATTCATCAAACTCAAACCCAAACATAACACTACATGTTGCCCTGAAGGCTTATGAAATCAAGGCATATTCATTCTACTTAAGAAGATAATCTTCATCAAAATAGCCAGATAATTGCCAGAGGATAATTACAATTCTCTAATTATTATTGTTGCTGATGGTAAAAGATGAACCAGGATGAATGCAGCACACTGCTTTAAGCTGACACACTGAAGGGGACACCATCAGAAAAATGTGTTTTGACTCTGGCTCCAGCCTATCTTGGGCCACTGTTTTGGTTCTGACCTGTCATTGGGTCACAGCGTTGGCTCCAGCCCTGTTCAGGGGACTAGTGTTTGATGCTGTCTTACAGAGGAGACACCTTCAGCTCTGGCACAACTGCTACTAGCTCTGGTCCCTGTTGAGGTGCTATTTTGACTGGCCCCGTTTTTGGCTGTTGCCTCAGCTCCAGCCATTGCTCAGGCCATGATTTCACCTCTGGCCTCACCTTAGGCTAAGACTTTTGCTCCAGCCCTGTGTCAGGCTTTGACTTCAGTTTGTGCCCATCTTGGCCCATGATTTGACTCTGGCCCCTGCTCAGGCCATAGTTTCAGGGGCAGCCCAGCTGGGCTGCAGTTTCAGCTTGGCCCCAGCTTGGTCTGCAACTTTTGCTCCAGCCCTAACTCAGGTTGATACTTTGGCTCCGGCCCGATGTTGGTTGTAACTTTGGTTCTGTCTGTGTATCATGCTGTGAGTTCATCTCTGACCCTATCTTGGGCCACAACTTCAGCTCCAAGCTGGTATCAGGCTGTGATTCCAGATCTGGCTCCTGACTGGGCTGTGATTTTGGCTCTGGGCCCATCTTGGGCTGCGACTTCAGCTCTGACCTCTGTTCAGGCTATGAGTGAAGATCTAGAGTCATTTTGGGCCACTACCATGGCTCCAGCCCCATCTTTGGCAATTATTTCAGCTCCAAGCCCCATCTTGAGCCACAGCTTTTATTCCAGCCCTATCATCTCAGGTCATGACTTTGTCCCCAGCCTGATACTGGGCTATGACTCCAGATCCTGCCCCATCCTGAGCAGTGACTTAGGCTCTGGTACCATCTTGGGCCACAGTTTTGTCTCTGGCCTTGTCTTTGGCTGCAACTAATCAGAGAATTATAGAATCATTAAGGCTGGTAAAAGACCTCAAGAATCAAGTCCAACTGTCAACCCAACACCACCTAACCCACTAAACCATGTCCCTAAGCACCACATCTACACGATTCTTGAACACCTCCAGGGATGGTGACTCCACCACTTCCCTGGGCAGCCTGTTCCAATGCCTGATCACTCTTTCAGGGAGATGACTTTGGCTTGAACTCCTGCCTGAGTGGGTCACTTGGCTTGGGCCTTTACACAAATCACGTCACCAGCCCCATCTTGAACCACTACTGCTCTGGCTCCTTTTCAGGCTGCTACTATGGCTCTGGCTCCATCCCGGGATGTGACTCTGGCTCTAGCCCCATCTCAGGTTGTAACTTTGGCTCCAGGTCCTGCTCAGGCACTGCTTCAGCTTCTGCGCAGGCTGTAACTTTGCTTCCAGCTTGTGCTCTGGCAGGCACTCAGTGCCTTCAGGTATGTACCTATACCAGAGGTCGACAATGTGATGCTCTGCAGTGGTGTTAAGCGTGAGGCAGGGAGCAGGTAGAAGTGGGGTAAGTCACCAAAGCAGCAATTTCTCTGCTGCCTGTGTGGTGGCAGGTGCCTTTGTCCTGGTGTCACCAGATTTCTGAAGGCTTTGCAAAGAGGTGGAGGGACTTACTCCGCCTAAAGAACAGGCAAAGGGACAGCCTTTTCCCANCATTGATAAAGATGTTAAACAGGACAGGCCCCAAAACTGATCCCTGGGGAACACCACTGGTGACCAGCCGCCACCTGGACTTAACTCCGTTCATGACGACTCTCTGGGCTTGGCCATCCAGCCAGTTTTTTATCCAGTAAAGGGTGTTCCTGTCTAAGCCATAAGCCACTAGCTTTTCTAGAATGTTGTGGGACACAACACAATTGAGCTCTGACACATGCTCAGGTGGCTACTGCTCAGGCGGCCTGAAATCAGAGCACAGCTTTGGCTCTGGCCCACCCTGGGAGGCTTTTGCAGCTCTGGCCACATCTGTGTTCACACCTTTGTCTCTGGTCCGATACTGGGCGGTAACTTTGTCTCTTGTCCTTGCTCAGTCCATGACTTCTGCTCCAGCACTACTTCAGACCTACAGCTTCAGTTCTTGGCTGATATAAGGCTGCAACTTTGTCTCTGGTTGATTCCTGGGCAGTGATTTCAGTAGTAGTCTCTGCTTGGGATGCACCTTTGGCTCAGGCTCCATCTTGGGTCACAACTTCAGCTCTGGCTCCTTATTAGGCTGTGACTTTGGCTCTGGATGGTTCTTGAGCAGTAATTTCAGCCCTATTCCACGTTTGGGCTGTGACTTCTGCTCCAGCCCCAACTTGAGCAATGAGCTTGGTGGTGGCTGCATTTGGGCCTCATCTTCAGCTCCTGTCCAATATCAGGCCATGACTTTGGCTCTGGCTCAATGCTGGATCACGACTTCCGCTTTGGTCCCTGCTCAGGAGGCTACTGCGGCTCCCAATCCTATTTAGGTCATGACTTCAGCTCCAGGCCCATCTTCAGCTGTGACTTTGTCTTTGAACAGTGCTTGGGCTTAAACTTTGGCTCCTGCCCCGATTGGGACGTATCTTTGGCTCCAGTCCTCATGCGGGCATTATTTTGCCTCCAGCCCCACCTTGAGCTCTTGTCTGGCTCCAGCCAGACTCTGCCTCTCTTTCTTGCTCAAGCTGCTACTTCAGCTCTGGCATCACCTTGGGAGATGACTTTGGCTTGAACTCCTGCCTGAGTGGGTCACTTGGCTTGGGCCTTTACACAAATCACGTCACCAGCCCCATCTTGAACCACTACTGCTCTGGCTCCTTTTCAGGCTGCTACTATGGCTCTGGCTCCATCCCGGGATGTGACTCTGGCTCTAGCCCCATCTCAGGTTGTAACTTTGGCTCCAGGTCCTGCTCAGGCACTGCTTCAGCTTCTGCGCAGGCTACAACTTTGCTTCCAGCTTGTGCTCTGGCAGGTATTCAGTGCCTTCAGGCATGTACCTATACCAGAGGTCGACAATGTGATGCTCTGCAGTGGTGTTAAGCGTGAGGCAGGGAGCAGGTAGAAGTGGGGTAAGTCACCAAAGCAGCAATTTCTCTGCTGCCTGTGTGGTGGCAGGTGCCTTTGTCCTGGTGTCACCAGATTTCTGAAGGCTTTGCAAAGAGGTGGAGGGACTTACTCCGCCTAAAGAACAGGCAAAGGGACAGCCTTTTCCCATGAGGATGCTGAGCTGCCAGGGGAAGGCAGCAGCCTCTGCTGCCACTGACTGGATGGTCCTGCAAGCAATGGAAGGTTGCTCCTGAGCTTCTGCCTGAGCTTTTCACCTCACCAAGGACTTTTGGCACTCTGCTGGAGAGAGCTCAGCGAACTCTGCTGGGCACTCCCTTGCTCAGGTCACTTGTTGGCTGTCTCAATGCCAGCTCTGAGTGCTGCAGCCAAACTGTTTGCTTTCCCAAGCCATAACACCTGCTCTTCTGTTCCTTCTGTGCTGCCAAAGGCACCCACTGATGTTGCGCCACCTTGAAGGACACTGCTGCCACATGGGAGTGGCCAACTGGGCTGGCTTGGACACCAGTAAGATAAGACCCTGTGTTATCTTCAGGCAGCCCCTTGCTTGATGTAAATGCCCACCCTGTGAGCAGCCTGTGAGCACTGCTCTCCAAAGGGGGGGGGGGGTTTGATGCTGTCTTCCAGCCACAGGGATCTATCAATAATGAGAACTGCACCCTAGTATTGCGGCAAGAGCTATGGAAATTAAGTTATACAAGGATGAAAGTCAACTTTATCCTATAGTTAAAATTGCAGTGTAGCTGAGTACATGCTGGGCACCCAGGGGACTATCATCATTCATTTGCTGGATGGTCCAGGAACTCCCCAGCTGGTCTCTTCGCTAATGAGGCAAGGCACTGATTCCAGATGAGGCCAACTTGAGACAATGGCACCACTACAACCAAGCATTTGCCTAACTGTCACAAAAGCTCTCCAGGTCAGATTTTCAAAGTCTTGAAGATTTTCCCTCCTGGTTTGTGTAGATTGATCTACATAACTCTGTGCTTTGTTAATCGGCATACTGAGTGGAGGATGTGGCTGTCCCAAAAGTTCCTGGAGATTATTCATGCTGCAACATTGACAAAACAGCACACAGATGAGGCACTTGCCAATAGTCACTGAGCTGTTCCTGCAGATGCAGAAACAGTGACATAGCACAGTCTACAGCACAGAGGAGATACACAGTCTACAGCACAGAGGAGATCTTCTGTACTTAGCATTGGTAGTGACGGATCATTTAAGTGCTGGAGGGGTCACAGGCCACCTGGACATGGGGACAGGCAAGAGGATGGGGTAACAAAACAGTGTGTCTGTGCAATGAACAAGTTCTAACAGGCCTGGGGGCTAGAGACCCATCTTAGGACCCCAAGATGCCCCTCCGCAACCCCTGCCATGTGCAAAGAAGAGATGGATTCTGTGAGCTGCACCAAGGGGTTTCCATATCCAGCCCCAGACTGAGAGGACAGCCATGCAGTATTACTGGGGCAGATTGCTGGGCTTTGCAGGGTAACACAGGACATGGGCAACACCACCCACAAAAACGGAAAACCAGAACAAATGCCAATCCAGAAGAAGTGGCAACATCAGAAAAAATGCATGCATGGGGACAGTATTTCTGGTTTAGTGGACTTTTCTTTAAACATCTATTAACTCCAGTCCTACAGCAGTGCTCATTTCAGCAGCATAGGAGTTCACAAAATTATTTTTTAATAATATTTACCAGAAACATGGCACTTTACATCTTCAGGGCACCGAATATACAAGAATTATTCCTCACAACATCCCTGTGAGGTAGGCGTTACACTGCAGTTACTATTTGACATGTGGACAGAGGCAGAGAAGTATGTGACCAATCCTGAACAATTAAGTTAATGAAGTTCATCTCACTTAAACACGGAGAGGCCTTCAGTGACTTGACTAAAAACATGAGAGTGGTGCAGAGCTGACCTATATTCTTTTACTCTAGTCAATTACAATGCTCAGGGTTCAACTCTGTTGCTTCCCCATATCCCACTGCAAAAACCACCTTTGTTAAACAAGATATACATGAAGAGAGTTGCTACTGAGATCTGTAATAGAAACAGGGAAAAAACCCACTTTCATTTGGCCTACATTTGAATAAAACCATGAGAGAAGTCTGCCTGCCCAGTCAAATAGAACAGTTTCAACTTGAGTCCTTTATGACATCTGAGACAGAATTTCACCTTCAGCTATGAATACATATTTGCATGACCTAAGAAAATCTAGGGGAAAAAAAGTTTTGTAGACTGATCACTGTCTCAGAAATCATGCTTACTTGAGTTAAATTGTTCTACTGAAGTCTGAGGGACTCCTGAATAGGAACTTTTGGGTTTAACTCTAACTTTGCATTTAAAAAGCCCCTTCATATACCAATTTCCAAAGTAAACTTCTCTCTCAGAATTTTTTATGTTCTGAAAAATGAAATAAAACAGTGTTGTAAACTTTAACATAATAAAAAAATTCTGGTTTTTAATATACAATTGATTAATTTCATTTAATAACTTTCCTTCTATGGTAAATCAACTTTAAGAAACAAAGTATACTTGATAGTATGCCTACTGTGATTAACTCATCTTCCTATAGCTTTCAGTTGAGATTTCTGAAAAGATACACTGTCCCAGAAAGATCCATAGTCTCAACCTGTAAACTACCACAGCTCAGTTGAAGTCAGTGTAGCCATGGTAATTCATTCAGCTGAGTAGCTAATCCATTGATTCCTTTATGTGCAGTATCAGTGACAAAGGTCTGTCTCCAAGTTGAGAGATGATCATGATCGAAGAGGCCTCGGTCCACATACGCTAAACCAAAATATGTTGCCTTTCCCAGTAGAGAAATCTTAATTCTCATTTAATGGAAGATTCAATCTAATGGAATAACAGCTGTGCACTACAATGGAAGAGGAATAAAGTAGTGGCTTTTAGAAGAAACCATCTTCATTTGGTAGGGGGAAGTAAACAGGAAAATAATAGGGAAGAGGGAAGAGTAACTGTTAACACTGGTACAAAGGGAGACACAAACTTCTAATCCAAGATTCACTTTTCCTTCTGTAAATTGAAATTTTGTCACAACCTACCCCAGAGAACTTTGAACTTGGTGAATTATACAGAATTTTTAAATCCACAAAGCAACTGTACTTTCCAGACAAGGGAGGGAAAAAAAAAAAGAAAAAAAAAAAGAGCTCAGAAGTGCACTTCATATATCCTGCTTCAGAAAGGGTTCAAGTGCTAAGTTTGACGTATCCAAAAATTAAGCATCTCTCCTAGTCCTTTATTTTTTTAAATGAAACTTTATCTTTGGTTTCTTGTATCTTCTCTGTAATTTTATCCTTTGTTTCCTCCATCTTCTCCGTAATTTTATCCTTTGTTTCCTCCATCCTATCTTGTAGATATTCCTTTACTGGTGGTGGTGTGGACATGTAGCCACTCTTACGTAGATATTGAACAGTGATGGATGTTCCTCCCAAAGTCACAGTGTATCTGGCAGGAGTTGCAATCTTAAAGAAACCAAAGAATACACCATATCAATAAAACAGGACAATATTATCTAGCAAAAAATATGTTTTATGTTGAGAATTTATTTTGGCCAGCGACAGATACTAAAAATATATTCCATTCATAAAGAAAAAAAGCCAATTTACAGTGCATCTCCAGAAATGCATACCTTTTACTTAAAGTATCCTCTTGACAAAACCAGCACAGGCATTAGACTTCCATTAGAAAAACTAACCCTCCCTGTGCAGCTTGTGGGACAAGCATTAGGCATCTCAGAACGCAATTCAGAACAGAGTATGTGAACACTGAGCCATAAAAGCAAAGAAGAAATAGTGACAAGAAGACAAGCTTTAAATTCTAAAATTCACAAGAATATAGGCATCTTTCAGTCCAAAACTAGGACCTGCACATAAAAAACTAGAGCTAAAAGAGACTGTAACATGTCAGCTAATCCAAGACACAACAAACCAGGTTTGATATTCTAAAACAGACTAACCCATTCTTTCAGAATTTCAAAGATGATAAAGTCTGCACAATCCTCCCTTTGCAACCTATGCCAGTGCTTCCACATCTTGAAAGTTTCTTCCAACACTGCCAGAGCTCCCAGCTATAATAAAATCTTTATATTTAACTATGTTTGTTTATTGGTCTCTTTTCAGCACAGGAATAATCGGCAATAGTAGTGCTTTCACATTTTGTTGGGGAAAATACCCTGTTCAAATAACAGATAAGCAGCACATCACATTCAAAAACAAGAGACAAGTGGCATCCGAAGTGAATAGAGTTCTTTGTTTTTGCATGGTCTGACATGTCTTAAGTTTTCCAAACATGGATTGTGCACACATAAAGCAACAAAAAGAGACCCAAACCTGAATATAGGTAATTGATTCAAATGGACAATGAAAGTACTTGGCAATAATGGAGAACTAAGGTAGGAAGACAAACTAGTGAATTCTCTAGGATAAAAACAACTGTACTTTTATCTGGAAATCATGATGTGCTTAGACTTTACCTCTTTATCCCTGTTAATTATGTCAGGGATACAGAGGAATAAATTAATTGTAATTAAACCTCCGAGGGCAGACAGTAGTTCTGCAGCAAACAAAGAAGTTATTTTAGAAATACAGATAGACTCCTTGAAGGAACACAAAGCCCATACTAACTTGTATGTGACTATTTTTACTACAGAAATGGATGCTCAAGTACATGTAACTATCGAAGAGAGAAAACAGTTATTAATATTTTCTGCTGTAAACAAATAAACACTGTTTAGTTCACCAGGCAAGATTTAGAGCTTATTTACAAATTATAATTATACTTACTTTATACAATGCATATGCAGTTAGTGCATTTCCACTCTGGGAATTTTTCAGGATGTTTATTATGCTGTCTGGTAAGCCAATCAACTCTAGGAATGGAATAACATTCACTCCTCTATAAAAGAGAGAAAAATTGGCAACCTGAGGTGGAATTTGAAACCTGAACAGTGAATTACAGTACCATTTCCATTCTTTAACTTTGTTATACAAACTTTGTAATTTGATTGCAAAGTATTTTTTCATCTAAGCAATATACCTAAAGGATTTGTATTTCTGTACATATACACACATCAATGTTCTTTTCAGCATTTCAAGAGGTGACTCATTGGGCTGAGTAGCTAACTTAACTGTGTGCAGTTTATTATGTTTGGAGGTAAATACATATAATGGTGGTAAGAAAGCTACTCAGGTTCCAGTTGTGAAAATTCATCTTCACGTTCTGTTTTGTCTAGAGACCTAGAAAGATCTGAAAGACAGCATTACCCGTGTTATTTCATAAACCACCACTGCTTAGTTGTGTACCATGAGCAGTCATTCTGCAAGTTATTCTTCCACTTCAAGAGGGTGCTGCTCCTGTGGCATTACAAACTGAAGCTTTGTTACAATTAGTTTCTAGTTAAATATTTCAGTTGTTTTCATCTCTCAAAATGCCTCTTTTAGCAGGTAACTTAAGTGTTTCCAAAAAAGTAATCTTCACTCAATCTGAAATGTCTGGATATAAGCATCAATCTGAATTCATCCAAAGCAAAATATTTTTATAGCTCAAGACCTTTATTCCTCTGACAAGAGCTAAATTTAGAATGACATTTGGATCTATAGCTCCTAGAAAGGGCAATTATGCCAGCTGGTTAGAGTAACTAAAACAAACACTTGTGCAGTAAGGCATTCTGATGTCAAAGCCCAATCCTTGCCAGCACAAACCCTTGTTGTTTCATGCTTTCTATTATTAAATATACAAAACTAGCAATCCAGAGATAAGTATTTACTCATATTTAGTAAACCATTTTCAGATAGATAAAACCTCTTTCATCAGAACTAGCAGCTCGTAGCTGATACAGTAGCTTTTTTTCACATAAATGCCATTTTCCAGAATAGTATCTGGCACATGCTATAGCTGAAATAAACTAAAATTAGAATCCCTAATTTATATTTTTTTTTTAGCCACACAAATATTTAATTTCCAATTAA
Organism: Syrrhaptes paradoxus; assembly: GCA_013400615.1. NCBI lineage: Eukaryota > Metazoa > Chordata > Aves > Pterocliformes > Pteroclidae > Syrrhaptes > Syrrhaptes paradoxus. Next base: position 45,827 of record VZTO01027625.1, read on the forward strand.
AAAGCCTGACCTACATTAGCATTTTTTTTAGCAGATGGAAAAGTGTCTTTCTTTTCAGGAAAGACAGGAAACAGAAATAAAAAAGGAAAAGATACAGGCAGCTTGCAAGGAGCTCATAGTGAGGTGAACAATACGAAAGTCCAGTGATGAGGAGGACTGATGAAGGGAGGAGGAAGTGGTGAAATACCCCTCAAGTCTAATGGCAAAAAAACCCAACCCAGGTCTATGAAGATCTCACATAGCAATTCCTAATCAGGATTCCAAATCCCTATCCTTACTTTGTGAGAGGTTACTAATAATTTCAATGCCGTATACATCCATGCATATTATGGGGAGATGAGCATTCCTTCAAGTGTTAGCAATATATCTAGTACACAGCAATAACTGCATGGCAATAGTATGTATGTGACACTATAGCGAATCCTGTATACTTTCGATATTAATCTTATGCTTCAGGAGTCTCATTTCTCTATTACATTCAGAGGCACTTCTAAACATGTAGTAATAATTTTTATGTCTTTTCACCTGTGATAATCAGTCTCAATTCAACAGCAGTATATGTAACTGCAACAAAACATCGACTTACTTGATGGCTGCATAGTAAAAGGATCCAAACCATACAGTGGAAGTCAGGAGATGCACTGGAATCATGACTTTTCCATACTGTTTAAAAGTTTTCTTGAATCTCTGAACGAGACTAATTGATTTGTCTTGTAATGGATCAGGATCTGAAGTACCTGACTCTACAGGACTCTGCTTGGGTGTATCAGTAGCCGAAGTCAAAGGACTTCTCTCTTCTGGTACTTTGTGAGGAGTGTCTGCTGGCTGTGATGTAAAAGCACTTTTCTTTGAGGCAAAATGTGCTGCGCCTGCATGAAGACATCGTTTAGGAGGGTCCAGTGCCAAAATCACTTTATATCCAACATCAGACAACACTGATTGTCCCCTAAAGGGCTGAAAGATACTAGTGCGAGGAAAAACCAAACACGTCCCATGTGCCAGCTGAGATGCAGTATGTAACACAGTCCGCTGCATTTTGATGAAGTGTGGCTGAAGTTTCTATAGAGAGAAAACATGAAAAAAATCAAATAAACTGCATTTCAATAATCTGATTTCTATTTGCTCAAATGCCACCTGAAATTCTCAAATTTTAAATTGCTTTCTATTCTTCTACTTTAGAATGTCTTATTTTGCTTTGCAGAAATTGTTACCTTCTAGATTTAAGCAAGTTATTTTAGATCTCACTTCTTTGTGAACTAAAATGATCTAGTTCTGAACTAATTCTTCACTTAACACACTCTACTCCTCACAGCTAAAATGCTTGTTCTACTCTCTGAAAACATTTATAGATGTTTAGTGCTATCTTCTGCTTTTATCTGCATAATCTGTTACAGTTATTGAAAAACTACCCTTGAAACTTCACTTCTACTAGCAAGCGATAGTTCGAGTGATATTTTGAGCTTACATAAATGTAGTATGAACTCACTGAAGTGCAATTAATTTTTTGTTTCAATAAAAACTTGCTTTTGGTTTAATTTTTCATGTCTGATACTATTTTGAACTAAAAGTTCACACAGTAAAAAAACAATAACAATAATTACTATTAATAATCAATAACCTTAATAGTAACAAACCTAATCACAACAGCCTGCTAGTAAACATGTACTGGGAAGGGGGTTGGTACTGGGGAATGTAATGTATTAAGAGGAGCAAAACTGGACTGCAGTTCCAGAAATATTCACATGCAAATAATATTTAAAAACTGTAGATAACCCAGTTAACTTTATGATTTTGAATACTTAACAGTTATTCCTTGAAGTTCAAAAGACCCATTGAGAGATTCCCCTGTGTTGTGGTTTTGTGTGGTGGGTTTGTCTGGTAGCAGGGAGGGGCCACAGTAATGGCTCCTGTCAGTAGCTGCTAAAGCTTTCCCCTGACTCCAACTCTGCTGGCAGCAAGGGAGGGGCTGCAGTGATGGCTCTTGTAAGTCACTGCTGAGGGTTAACCGCCAGCCACAGCTCCAAGGTTTTAGTAGCCAGGGGGTGGGGAAGGAGTACCACCAACCTAGCCCCTGGGAGAAACTGCTGGAAGCTCCCCCAGCTTCAGGCTGGACTCACCCCTGGCCAGGGCTGAGCCAATCAGCGCCTCTGTGAATAACACATTTAAGAGGGGACACAGAACATGGGGGCTGGTGCGGCCCTGGGAAGATCAGCCTGGTCACCCAGCTGCCTGCCCATCTTCTCCTGTAAGCCGACCTGCTGTAGCCCAAGCCTCCACCATGGCTCGCCCGAGAGTCAGTTTTCTCGGAAGCCGATGAAAGAACCTCCAGTGGAGAGAGAAAGCGGGATCTGAGAGAGACAACAACGCAGACACGCCAGTCAGTGAAGAGAAGCGAGAGGAAGGAGGTGCCCTGGAAACAGAGATCCCCCTGCAGTGTGGAGACCAGGAGAAGCTGAAGTAGCTGTGCCCGAAGGAGGCTGCAAGTTTTGAGAAAACCCACGCCAGAGCTGAGCAGTCGTCGGGGGACTGTGGCCCCATGTGGAAAGGGCCCACGTTGGAGCAGTTTACAAAGGACTCTCCTGTGAGAAGGGGCCCCACGTTGGAGCAGAGAAAGACTGTGTGGAGCCCTCCTCCAAGGAGGAAGAAGCAGCAGACTGACTGCATCCCCCATTCCCTGCCCCCTGCGCTGCGGGGGGTGGGGGGGGAAAGAAGGTACAGAAACCAGGGACAAAGCCTTTGGGCCTGGGAGGAATGCAGGAGTGGAGGAGAAGTGCCTTTCTAAGATGTAGTTTTCTCTCTCATTATCTTCCTTTGCTTTTGATTGTAAATAATAATATTTTTTTTTTCTTTCCCCAGTCCTGTCAGTTTCTTGCCTGTGACCCTAAGTGGTGCATGAAAACCCTCCCCGATCCTTGCCTCAGCCCAGGAGGTGTTTAACAAAAGACTGTCTGGTGGCCTTTTAAAACTATGACACCCCAAAGAAGAGAGGAATTTTGTTTGGCATGTATAGACATCAAGAAGTAATTTTATTCCCCTCCAAAAAAATACATGCCTTGAACTAGCAAACAAAACACTAACTCTCTCCTTTCCTTTATACAATGACTGCAAGTTACAGAACTATTTTTCCTTTCCTCCAAAAAAGTGCCACTAATTCACGTAACAAACATCAGTTAAGTCCGTTATATGACAACTTTCAAATCTTTCTGATGCTTTAACATTTTTACTTATCATAACAAATCTTGATCCAAACTAGAAATAATTTGAGTCTAATTGAAACTCCACTGTCGTCTTCATTTCTGCTTCCCCTTCCTATCTAAGATAGCCTTAGATATATTTCAATCAGGTGTTTTGTTAGTGAATTTGTCTAGGCTGCTGAACATGATCAATACTCCTTTAACATAGGCAGAAGTTTTAAAAAAAAAAATTAAGCCATACATACCCTTTATTACTTTCCAGATATGCAACAAGAAAAGTACAATAAGGTCTGTATCTTCAAAAAGTTGCAACTCCTCCACTAGTTCCCCACCTTTCAAATATATGTCTTGAACATATTGATAACTCTGCTAAAGTAGAAAAAAGGTGCATTTAGAGAAATTAGCAACAGCAGCAAACTAGTATTATGAAGATTTTTGGTCAGTCTGAAACATTGCTGACCAAACTGAAGAAGTTATTGGTATAAATTCCCCTTTGGACCGTGATACTCTAACAAGAGATTTTTTTTTTCTGTGTAACTTAGAGTTCCTCTGCTGTGACTTACTGTTTCCTCCCAAGAGAAAAAAAACCCAACAACCTCAAAAGCACTTGTTGAAACATTCCTGCCTATATGTTTTCTAGGTATTTTTATGTTCTTGTTGTGCTTGAATTAACTGCAATTACTAGAATTACAACGTTTGATGTGGGGAAAAGATTGGAGGAATGGTTTCAAACTCCCTGGGAACCTCTACCTTGTATGTGAAGCACAGACACCCACTTTTGTTGAATTCGCACTAACAGGAGGTATTGCATCAACAGGGAAAAAGGGAACTCTTGTCTCTATGTAAGCAAACAGTTACTCACCCCTCTTGAGTTATAAATTCAGTGGGAGCCAAGTACTGCTGCTTATAAAGCAGTAAATCAGCAACAAGTACTGGCTCTCAACAGAAGAGTCAGTCTTCTGTGAGAATTCATTGCAAGTAGCAACTGCTTGTGGTATCACTGGTTTTAGGAGAAGCAGATATTCTTGCTGACTTCTTAGATCCAAATGCAATTGCTTCTCAAAACAAAACATAGTGAAAACACTCAGCAAAACTCAAGGGCTAAAATGGCTCTCTGTCATATACCAACTATCTTACTGATTTATAGAAATTGTAACAACAGACTGGAAGAAGACAACTACATTGCTTCTCTACTGCCTTACACTCCTTTCCTGAGGGATAACACTCTCCACAGAGGACTGTTTTCCCCTCTCACTAATAGTATACAACACTGAGCATCTGCCCCAAGTAGATTTTTACAATATCCAGGCAGCAAGCTTGGCAAAGAGTATCTATCCCGCCACGGGAATTTGGGAGCTCTTCCATCAGACTTCTGCTGTTCACCTATTTTCAGTGGATAAAAATCTATTTTCTGTTGAAAAAGACTGTTCCAAACAAGCTTTGAAAATTGCCACCATATAGCGTGGGGGAAACCATGCTCGGCATTCTGATTTTGGTTCATTAATATTACTAACAAGACTCTGAATTCCAACAGCCTTAGGAGATCATTCTTCTGTACAGAAGCAACTGAACAAGTATTTCTGAATTTACCCATTCTATCTAGTGTATACATAGTAGCATTTCTTGGAACACCGTTTCTAGGTTCTGCTGTCTAGCACCTACTGACAGCACAAAAGTAACACCGTACCATACCTCCGATTCAGTGTAATGGTTACAGAACATTGGGGTATGAAATGGCTTCTAAGGGGTGCAAATTCTCCTTAATGGGAAGAAGCAATGGATCACTACTATGCATACAATACTCATCAGTCAGTAGCTAACAGTAGTGATTGGTAAATGAGCTTCAAGGCCTCTGCTCACAGAGTTAGGTGCGCTGTATAAGTCTTAAAGATAGAATGTCACCAACAGCTTTAAAGCATTGGAACTGCCAGGGCCACTGACAAGACCTGCCATGCCACGCCACCATTTTTTGTTCCTATATCCTCAGATGGACATGGAACTCATTAACTAAAGGGTTTTTCTCCATTATGCAAGACCTGGCTGGTCAAAGGGAAGATTCTCTAACCACCTAGGGTAGATCCTGAAAAGGTGTTGAACCTTACAAGCACAGATGATAGTATGGTTGCAGCTAATATTCTGTGAAACAGCTTACTTTTCACTTCTCCACTTTGCAAAAAGCTTTTTGCTAGATGCTTGGTATATAAGAAAGGCTTAGATATGACAGAATAAAGGAAAAGAGGTTTTTCAAAACAAGGTTGGAATTTTCCTAATGATCCTACCGTGTTTCACCGGTATATGCTTTAACTAAAAGAATAAAGGACAGACTTTTGAAGTGCCAGTAGGTTGTGGATTACACTGCTATTCAGCAGCACTACAAGACTATGAGAGTAAAGAATTATGATGGTTACAGCAGGATGTAGGAAAGGTAAATTAATAAAATATCAGATTCATACAGCATACACTTTGTAAATTGATTAAAAAAATCAATATTGTTAAGGGGTGATGGGTGCAGCTGCTCAGTTGTAATATTTTAATTCCTTGGCTCAACATTGGAAACAAATCTTGAATCAGCCAGACAACTCAAAGTGCACATCAACTGTGGCTGGAGGTCCAAAGAAATACAAAACAAGTTGCTTCATCCCTCTAAAACATGAGATGAGTACAGAGAATTTTTTTCTTTAAGATGCAATTAGTGAAAGGAAGTTCCTAGTAGCCTGTACACTGAACAGGCAGCAGGAAAAAGCGTGTCAGCCTATGGATTTGAAACACAGTTTTATTCTCCAAGTATAATACTTTTCTTGATAAAATTACTGGAGCTATATAAGCTATACAATTGCTCCTGTGACTTTAGGTTCTTAAACCCACTCAGATTCTAAGGAAGTCAGGACAGTAAACAAAATGTTATCCACAATTGCACCTAGTGACTTTTCAAAAGTTGTTTCTTCATTTTAGCGTATTTCTTTTTTTCATGCTGTTGCACAAGGCTGCAAAGGCACAGGAAGGGACAGAAGCTAGAAGCTCCAGACACAAAGGTGGAAAAGCAGCTGGCCTGTGGCATGAGAATTTAGTGGGGGTAGGTGGCTGGGGGCAGAAGGGGTTTTCAGGCATCTTAGATTTCTCCACTAGCTTTCTCTTTAAAATGCCACAAGGAAAAAAATAAATATGGATATGCCTAAGGACAAATATAGTTGTTCTCTGCTGTAAGAATCCCATGCAGTCAGTGACTGAACAGATGCTAATAGGACAAACTATGATACAATATACAAGCACTTCTGGAATAAGGTCTTTCCTCCTCAGCACTGTCATATTCTGGCTAACTATTTAGTAGTATCTCCAGCTGGGTGTAAACTGAGCTGAAGAGAGATCTTAGCTTTTCAGGACATACTCCTGGTTGGGATTCTTGGATATCCATTTAGTTTGTGAAGTCACATCTGTCTCATGGCAAGCTATTAACAAGCCCTCTGACGTGAAAGGAGTGCTCTAGTGGCCTCTTGAGGAAAAGTACACATCAGCTTCTCATTACAGTGCTAGAGGTTTTGTTTAGCAAACTTTTGTACTTCTTTTATAATTTAGAAAAGCTTTGGCATAAACCTGATGTACTGCAGGAGCATTTTACACTGTTGCATTTGCTCTGCTAAATCTTTGCCTTCCGGTGATTACTAGAATGTAGTAATCTACTAGAATGTAGAGATAGTAGAGATTGCTTTTGTTCCCAAGAACAACAAAAGTTCAGGTTCTTTTAAAGTCACAAAGTTGGTCTACATGATGATTACAAATTCATAGTTTTGGATGTGTGCTAACTGTTTATGCAAAAAAGAAACGGGATAATGGGGAAAACATAGAAGTAACAAGACAGACCAACATAGGCTCAGCAAAGGCTGCTGGGGATATCTGCTCTTGGAAAGAGAAACCATGTCAGAGATGCTGTCACATGCAACGTTCAAAAGGATAATTTGTATAAAAACAATTAACTTTTTTTGAGCTACAAGAACAGGGGTGGATATAAGATGGCAAAAACTTCAGTGTAAGTTGTTTTGCAAAAGAGGTCAGAAAGCATCTGAGGGAATTGTGAGTATTAGCATACATAGACCACATTGGTTTATTTTCTCAGTTCTACCAGAAACACTGTGGACACAATATGTAAATATGGACAAATTTAAAGCATTTTTACTTGTCCTATTACTGTTTTAAAAAAGAAAATTAATTACACCACAGGAGGGTTCCAACTGAAAATCCATGAGCTTTTTCCACTCCCAAGGTACCTTTTTATGAAACCAGAGAATTCATTTACATTTTTGCCATTTTTAGTGCAAAATCAAGCAAACTTTGAGGGTCGTGTGTTGTATGTATAGAAGAATTTTGAAATGACAAAAACTAAGTTTTCAAAAATCCTTTCTAGTTCACCTTTCAGATTTCATAAAAAGCAAGTGTTTTCATCCAAACAGCTCAGTTTAATAAAAAAACCCAATGTATTTCTTACATTTTTACTAAATATAATTTAAAAACCCACTAAACTTGTTTACAGATTTAAATTGTTCAAGAAATTATTGACACTTTTTAAAAAAAGCATCTTACCAAGCTACTAAAGCAAAGTAAGAAAAACACAACTGAACAGAAAACACATATGGGTTGCCTAAAAAGCTGGGAACACATTTCAAAATCATTGTAATAATAGTGCAATACATGCAAAGCATCATTGCTTCTCCTAAACTCTGTAAAATATAACTATAAACTTAATAATTGCAACGGTTCAGCATAGCATGCAGTCACTATCCATTGATGGGGAAAATGGCACCGTATAGGGACTTTTTATTCTTTGTATTAGCACTTTTAGAATGTATGAACAAGCATTTAGAATTTGTATTTTGACCTTTACTGCTTTTGCAGTGTCCCAGACACAATCTGTTACCAATTCCAGAAACTTGGTTATAATTTGAAGTTTGGACATCACTAGCTGTCTAATCTTGTCTACCATTTAGGGCTGTCTAAAAATGTAATACCACATTTTAGGCTAAAGGAAGTAATGTAAAATAAGTCATGATGAAATTTATTAAAATCTTGGTAAAAAAATCATCATGCTAAAACAAACGAAAGAGTAAACTCTTGTAGACAAATTACCCTAAAACATTAGCCCTATCCCACGTCCATCATGTCTAATCTCTAGAATATCTTCACTTGGAGAATGCTACGCTACATTTTTTTTTAAATTGATCATATTACCACAGTTCAATACTGATATAACTGGAGACAAGCCAATAACTATTTTACCCTTATTTTACTTAAACTACTGTTGTTCTTGCTAAAACAAACTTAGCGAAGTCAAGAAAGTAGAATAAACTCTCACAGAGCAATCTTCTAATACATAAGCATTAGACTCACAAAAAAAAGTAGCTTTAGGAAGAAAAGTTCTTGTAGAGATTTATGAAGTCTGAACACTGGATTCAGAAGGCAAAAAAATGAGAACCTAATGCAATGCCTGTGCATTGAGTTTTATATCTGGAATGCTAAACAGGAGGCTTAACAGCTGATCTGCATCTAGTCAACATGACAGTGATACACGCATTTTGAAGCCTCCTCTACGTCAGAAGGCATTAGATCTTAAGCTTGCATGGACCTAATTATTAGATAATAGTGTGAATGTTCTCTCTCTAATTCTTCTACAATAAAGTATCACAATAATTTATAGTGCTTTCTGCTCTTCAGAACTATATTTTTAATAACTGGTGCTATTCCATCTTCTAACTCCGTTTTCCTCGTTTGCAGTGCTGAACAGATACACTGGATTCTTTCATGCAGAAGTCTCATTCTGCCCTCTACTGGATTTTTACGTAAGTACACCTCTTATACTAATACTCCGAAAGGTCTCTCTACGATCCCTTCCAACAAGTGTAAATTTGCTGTATCATTTTCTGTTGGTTCCAGAGCCCCCCAGAATAACAGTCACATGTCAAGGGAAGAGGGGAGAAAACCTGTCTTTTAAAGTGCTGATTTCTTTTGTCCATTTGTCGCTCTATGGACACGTCTGCACTGCAGTATGTTAGAGAAGTTAGGCTTTTAGACATTAACTAAGCTTAAAGCCTTTAGCTATGCTAAAAAGGTTAAAAAGGCCTTTTGTTAGTTCAAAGGAAGGACTGTACTTATCAGACCAGTTTTCTACAGTTCACTGAAACATGGTTTGAGAATCTCTTAGAATCTCCCTCTTGATTGGTTGAACTTTTAATTGGCAGATTCCTCACCCCTTCCAGCTTTCCCAAGCATCTGGAGTTCTGACTTTAGGTTTTAACACATGCTGGAAGGCATTAGAAACATGACTATTAGTTCTATGTTCAGGATTCAGATATTTCTTTTATGAAATTCTGCTACCTTTCTTTAGGGTTCAGAGCTGCTGTGCACATCTCTTGTCACTAACAGAGCCACAGAGCCATCAGTGACGGTCAAGAGGTTGCAGAAGCTTGCTCAAGACGTCCTGCTATTCATAATCTGGATTCTATCAGCCAAGCTCATTTTGTAATTCATAATCCTTTTGGTCACTCAGGACTTCACTGACATATAAAATTTAGATTATAATATTTAATTTAGACAGCTCTTGGAGTTATAATAAAATATTGATTCCTGAAAGGTCTAATGAAACAACTGGAGCAGATACTGTGACTCTCACTAAAACAAATGGTGCTAACCCAAATAAAGTTCATCCTTTTTGACCAGACCGTAGAATAAGAGCTTAGGTATTCAAACACTTTCTCTCAACTAATTATAGAAGGCATTGATTAGGAATACATTTAAAAGATCTTAGTATCAGCATTGTGACGACCAAAGCTGTTTCTTTTCTAGCCTCAGTAAGTGCCATTTTTGCCACCATCGCAGGTCTTGTCTCATTGTTCTGTGTCTCTTCCCTCCATAACCCAACCGTAATTAACAGTACTGGCTGTAACAATATTTAAAATGCAAGTGATATTATGTAACAATTTCACAAAACTCTTAAAACAAGCACCCCCACCAAGTAACAAGTCTTTTATCCATGAAATTCACCCAAAGTGCTTCTAAGACTTTCAAAAAGCATGCTCAAGAAAATACTCTGATGCCTTACAATTAGAAACAAAGTGGGAGTAAATGTAAACCAGTCTCAAACTGAAAAAAGGAAACCAGCTTCAATGAAAACGGAATTCAGAGTGGAAGCATTAGGTTCAAGATTTTTTTCTCTTATTCTCTCACCACATTTATTTCACGTTTTCGAACACTGAAAAGCTGTCATTTTTCCCGGCAAAAAATACAGAACATCATCTTTCAGCAGAATTACTGTTGGCAGACATTCACTTCCAGGATAAATCTTTTCTAAATATTCAAAGTAAGTGTTGAATTCTCTGTTGTGAATTCAAACTTGTCCATATGGGGAAAATGTGTAGTATCAATCAGAATATCTTGAAAAATTATGTGTGAAGAGGCTGATCATAACATTTACAGAACACACACATGCTCAAAACAACACTCTTCATACAATTTTTAGTAAATGCTGTTCCCTCACAACTCTACGAATGAATGCAAACTGTTCTTCTGAAATTAGTATTGTTTTTATCAAGGTCTTGATACCCAAGTGGATAAACTTTCTAGCCCACTATTCAATTTAACACCTTACACAGCATGTTTTGCTTATAGGACACTATTACAAATGTTGCCAGCCATGCAAACAACAAAACAACATAACTGCAAGTGTCCAAAAGAGGAACAGACTCACAGAGCTGTGTCTTTACACCAGAAGGAACTCTGATGGGACTTCAGTATTAGGACTCTATTAATGCTCTCGCTCACAGTCTGAGGTAGCAGATTTACTACATTGCTGTATTCAGAAAGGAATCCCATGACTGCAGCACTGCAAAGTTTGAAAGTGCACTTGCATTCTATGAGATGTGATCAACAGAGCTGAACGCCTGTATTTTCAGCACAGAAACATCTCACTGTCAGAAGGGACCATCCTATGGCCTGAGACAGCAGGAAGCAAAAGAAGCCACCTATCTTAACATCAGCAAAACCAGCTTTTAAATCCACAAAATATTAAGAGCAAATAGTTAACTGACTGGCACACACTGGGGTTAAGCACTACCATTACATTTAAAAGATAAGTGCCTTCCTATCTACTCAACTCTTCCATCAGCCACTTCTGGAAGAGACTTACAGAACTGCTGTAAAGCCACTCACATATTTTTACTTGGAACCAACAAAATCTATCAATTTGAAAAAAAAATACTACTGCATTTTATAACTTGTTCATGAGTACCTGACTGTATTAACCCTGATTCCCTTCCCTCATCCCACTCTGCAAGGGCAGACTACACAAGTTCTAGAGAGATGCAGGGGATCATGTGCTACAATGCTCTACAAAGCCACAATCACAGCCATGCAACTTCTTCCTTTGTTTATACAAGAACTGTTACATGTGGTCAAGGCTGGTTTTTGGAGTAGAGCCATGGAATTAAAATTCATAGCCCAGCTAAGTGGCCCTTTCATTTTCTGACGTGGACACACAGAGTAAGATGTAGTTTTACTGTTCAGATATATCCGTTTAGAAAGAGCAGTGTCACATCTGAAAACATGTTGAAATTTTTCAATTTTTGTTGAATCATACAATGGGTAGCCAGTTTGACGATTATGTGGGAAAAGCTGAGTAAGAAAGGATTGGAGCTGTTCAGAGGAAACACAAAGTTCATGAGAACACAGCTCATTACTATTTGTGCTGCAGAAGTCTAGACACCAACCAGGGTAAAACCCTACTGTATAATGTCAGTGCCTTAAAGCAGAAATTACTTCTGTCCTTACTGGCTTGCTTACTAAGACAGACAAAAGGTGGGAGAACTGACATAACTAGGCACACCAATCTGGCCTATTAACACCTGGTCAAAACAAAATTTTCCTGACAGTTTGAAGTGATACTTTTTTGATTTAATATGAACAAAGTATGTTGGACATCACACACCTGTACTGGTACCTTCAAGACCAACTGAATTTAGGTAGGTATCATCACAGTATATCATAAGGATTTTTTAACTGAATAATAACTTTCTACTCTTACTGTAATTTTATTATAATGACAGGGACATGAAGAATAATCTGTGTTTTTTAGAGGTATCATGATCCAAGATACAAAAATCAAGAAAAAGTCCTGTAACTTGAGTAGTAATTTGTTGTTGTTATTGCCATACCACACAATCCATTTGTCTCAGGTTTAAGGATCTACTAGACATACTTTATAGTCATCAAGAATCCTTGAGACCCTGAGGTTGATTCTTGAGCCCAAGTGATGGAAATGGCCAGTTACCTATCAGAATATCAAGGTAAAATCCTTATGATCTATTGTGATGATACCTTACTGTCCAGGAAGACTTCAATCATGCTTTAGGCTCAGTTCTTCTAGTGTTTCTCTTCCATTTTTAATACTGAAATATTGCTGTTTGATGTTGAATTTGCTTCAGCATCTAACTTCCGAAGTAAGTTCAGCTTCAACTATCTCTCTTCACAGTGTATCAACACCAACAAGAACTATGCTGGATCTTCTTCCCAATCTGCAAAACTAAGTGATTGCAAGGAATGTTATGGATTCAACTAGCAGTTTTGCATTTTAAAAATCAGTGCTCTTTCTGCTCTTGTCATTGAATTTGTTGCAGTGTCCAACACCTGGCATTATCTTCAAGACCTGTCAGAACTCCCTAGAGATCCAGAAATGTTTCAAGACACAAACTGAGGGCTGTTATCAGAGATAAGGAGACACCAAAAACTCCCTGTCCTGCAAAAACAAACTTCAGTTTCTAGTGATGCCTATAAGCACACAGAACTAGGTCAGTTTATCTGGAAAAAAAGAAATCTACAGCAGGAGAATTACACAGACTAAACCAAAACCAGATCAAACCTTCTCTTATCAGCTGCTATAGTCTGTGAAGTAGATCTGTAGACAGTCATGCTAGACAAATCTTTAGCTTCTTCCATTCCTTACATACTCTCTAACAGTTTGAATTTGCCTACTTGGTTTTTGCCATGCACAAGCCACCCAGTATCCACCCACCAAAATAATCAAATTATTTTTTTCCCCTCCCTGATGGAAGTGCTTCTCAAGCAGCAAGGGCAATTCAATAATGCTACCACTGTGGCCAGTCATACCCCTTTTACCTCAAACAGTCCTTGAACAGAAAAGGAGATAAACACCTGCTGTCAACTCCATAGGAGGAGATAGATGGTGGGGACACATTATCCTCTGTGCATGCATATCCCACACAGAAGCAGCTGCAAGTCATATAAGCTAGCAGCACAGGCAGCAAGACACATTCCAAATGAGGAACCTGTCCCCTGTCTCTCTGTAAAATAGCAAAATTTTGGCAAAACATTTTATATTTCTACTTGTAGCATCAATAACACCTTGGGGGTTAGGTAAACTGAGGAACACTCTCAGTTTCAGAATTAATTTTTGTAGGAATTCTATGATACTTCACATAATACGGTGCAAATTAATGTTTTCTGTTTTGGGCCAGCGTGTAGGAGGCATTTCAGAAATGGACATACATGAGGCTGAACACATACCTGACATAAACCCATGCTTGACATAACAGCAATAACAACAATTCTCATGACTTCTCAGTCTGACTCCCTGGATAATTCCCACAGTTAATTAACAGAAGCAGATTACTAACAAGAACCATAACTCTAAGCAACTTTGCCAAGAGGGTTGTGTCTCACTCAGCCAGCCACCGCCTCCAGCGGGTTCAGAGACCTCCAACGCTAGTCCATATACAACGGAAGAGAAAAAAGTGCTGAAAGCTCAAGATAAGCAAGAAAACATAATTTTACCAGCGAACAAGAGGAGCAAAAATCAGATTTCTCAGGTTTGAGCGTCTCCTACTGAGGGAAGGGAGCCCTTTGCTCCTATTTATCACGTGCCACAAGAGAGTCATTAAAACTAGTGCAAAATATTTATTAGACAAGAAAATATTTGTAAAGTCACTTTAGGTGGTCTTAAGAAGTCAACACAGGCGCAGAATCAGCTGTCTCGAGAAAGAAACACCCTAAGGAGCATAACCCAACTACGGCTCTTCAACAGTACAAATGTCAGAGGTTCACGACCGACATTTTGCACGCCAGATAACACGGCCGCGGAGTTTGCAAAAGAGAAAGTAGCCGGGAAGAAGGCACGGAGCTCCGAGCAGGCACCCGGCCCCGGCGCCTCGGAACGGACCGTCCCCTGCCCCCGGCCACAGCTCGGCCCGATCCCCCCGGGACCGCGAGAGCAAAACCAGCCGGGGGGGACGGGCGGCACCCGTAGCTCCTGCCGCTCCTCACCAGCCGCCGCCGCCCGCCCCGGGGGCCGCCCGCTCCTTCGCCCGCTCCCGGGCAGCAGCCCCTCCCCCTGGACCCCACCAAGCGAGTACCTTGTGGCCAAGCCACTGCTCCTCCTCACGGGCCCCGAGCCATGCAGACGCAGCAGGTAGCGGTTGACCAACGGCCGCTGACCGCGCGCGCCACTCCCGTCACCTCCCCCGCCCCGCCCCGCGCGCGCAGCAGGGCAACGTGCAGCGGCGCCCGTCCCCACCATCACCTTGAGGCCCGCCGGGGCCCCACTGCGCAGGTGCCCGCACCCCACCCCGCCGCGCGGCCTTCTGGGGCTCGTAGTCCTCTTCTGCAGCGGGCCGCGCCCGGCCGCGGAGCCCTATCACGTTTCACTCCGCCCTCCTCCCCCGGATGTACGCCTCCATTCCTGCCGCCGCTGTGGGGACGTCACTTCCGCAAACAGGATGGCGGAGCGCGGGACTGGGTGAGTGCCGCGCGCCTTCCCGGGCGGCCCGGCGGCGGTGACACGAGGCGCGGAGCGCGCGAGGCGGCGGCGCGGGATCCTTCGGCCTCGCGGGCAGACGGGGTGGGCGGGGCCGAGGCTGAGCGGGAGGGGGCGGGGCGCGGGAGAGGCTGCGCCGCGCCAGAGGCCGTCGCCAGTCGGCTGCGGCCGCGCCGGAACTGCTGGGCGGTGTCGCAGGGCGCGCGCTTTGGCTGTTGTTGCGGGAGGTGGGGCCTCCGCGGGCTCCCGGGTCCCTTGGAAGACGCCCCAGTGTCGGGCTGCCCGCGGGAGCGCCCCGCCTGGAGGCTCCGTGCTTGCGGCGTTGGGACGCGCTCCCTCCCTCTGTCTCTCCCTCCCTCCGCGCGGCTCCCCGTGACGCAGCTAGAAGTCCCCAGGGCCCAGGCCGTTAAACGGAGGGGGGAGCCGGCGCCACGGCCTCTGTGGCTTGTTGGCGCTTTGTGGGCCGCGAGCGCAGTCCCGTCCCGTGCCCGGTTCCCCAGCAATTTGAGTTCTCTAGCTTCTCTTCCGCAGGAGCTGCCCCTGAGCACTTGTTTGCCATCGCCGCTTATGAAATTCTGACCATTTCTGAATTTAAGCCTTAAAGGCACCTGGTAAAGTGCTTGGAGCAGCTGAGTAAAGATAAGGAAAGCTGAGCTTCTTCGTAAGCCTGAATTCAGTGCTGTGCCACAGTGGGAAAATTGTTTCCCCAAGGCATACTTTGAGGCCATCTGTTGAGGAAAGCTCTTCTGGGGCCTCTGTATGGTGGTCCACGTAATGAATATGTTTTGGCCCTAATTAGGCCAGTGTTTTAGAAAAGGAGTCACCAAGTTATCCTCTTCTATGCCTTATTGAAAGGTAGGTGACGATGGTCTAAAGAAGGCTGGGATGTGCTGGAGACCAAATGAGATATTGTGGAGATACAGAGATGCAGTCACAGGTGAAGATTCCTGGTATTAGTTAAGCTTGAGGCATATTGGATATTCTGGGCAAACTTGAAAATCCACAACTAAAATGAAAATTCCCTCTTAAAATCCACCTTGGTTTTCTTGTAGAGGGCATCCATTTGAAAGTGTATGAGATTAAATAATACATTTAATAATTTGAGGGTCTCTAGCAGCTTCTGGTTCTGAACAAAGTGATTTGTAGGCTACCTTTTATGGGGAGCAGACAATGGAGGTTACACACTCAAAATCAATTATACTTCACAGGTGAATCGATAAAGATAGCTAAGAAAGACTCAAACATAAAGAGTAAAGATTTATCTTAATTTGGTCTTATAATGAGAGTACTTTGAAATTAGGGTTTTTTTTTTGTGCTATCTGTATTAAATAACTAGACAAAAGTCTATATGTTGTCTAGGGCAAAGACGTTACTTTTTTGTTTTTTTTTATAATGCCAGGGTTATGATTGAAAGTCATGTGCGTAACCACAAGTAAGTAAAATTCAGCACTGAAAATAGTTGGTGTGGTTTTTTTTTTTTTTTTGCCCCATCTGTAGATTTCCATTCTGATCAATGGACAAGGAGACTAAACTGTCAAAAATGGCTGATTTAACCACGACAGAAGAACAGGAAGTAGAGAAGAGTTTGGATGAAGAAGTGGAGAAGACAGCTTGTACTTCAGAGGCGGATTCAGGTAGTGGTTGTGAAGGCAGCAGCACAACTTCAGGTACAGTGCACTCCACTGAAAACAAAAAAGTTGATAGTGATGATCAGGACAGCAGAGCAAAAAGGAAGAATTTAGACCCTGAAGATGAACCTTCTAAGAAACTAGTGAGTATAATTTATTTTGAGCTATGTTCAAATCCTTTTTTCAAAGCCTTTGCTCAAGAAGAGATTTAAATTATTCATGCTAAGCGTACGTGAACCAGCATGAACCACCAAATGTCAAAATTTGTGGGTAGCTTCCAAGAAAAATAATACATTCAGAACTTATGTTGGGCTTAATGGATGAGAAAGAGGGCCAGTAATTAGAATGTTAAGAAATCTGATCTCAGCACATGTTTAGTCTAACTCTAAGATTATTGTTCCATGGTCTATGTGGTAGCAATCTGGTAGCGTAGTGCAGGATTTACTGTCATTAGTTCAAGTTGTGTCTTGAATTGATGTGTTTTGTATGTTGATATCTTATATGTTAGTATAGTTATCTGTGAAAGGGAGGTTCTTCCATAAGATAGTTTTTGTCCTCTAGTTTGCTCAATAAGGTATTGTGTAATTTAGAAAATTCTATGAACTGCATCCTGTGTCATATAATTTCAGTATGATTTGTTAGCAAAGTGAAGTACAAAAAGGTTTACAGATGCTGCTTTTTTTTTTTTTTTAAGACTGCAAGAGTAGCAGAAAATATTTGTCCTTTTAACTATGAGGGTGAAAAGGATAATGTTTTATATAACGCTGTTCTTTATTATGTATGAGCTTGTAGAAGCTGATGCTGTACTAGCTGGTCTAATTTTGACCTTTTGGGATATTAGAGTTTAATTTGAAAACATCTTTTACCTAGTGTTTTGTTTCTCTATTCACTGTTTTTCCAGGATG
Source organism: Syrrhaptes paradoxus (assembly GCA_013400615.1). Classification (NCBI taxonomy): domain Eukaryota; kingdom Metazoa; phylum Chordata; class Aves; order Pterocliformes; family Pteroclidae; genus Syrrhaptes; species Syrrhaptes paradoxus. The sequence goes on from VZTO01027625.1 coordinate 63,363, forward strand.
TTAATTTATGACTAAGCAATCTGGTAAAATAAAGGGTGTCCTTTGTTGTGGTAGAGGCATTAGTAACTCTTTTCATCTTTTTAATAAGGTAGTTCTGGGATAAGGTTTAGCTGGACAAGAAATATGTTGGTTTTCTGTAGTTTAAGGGTGTAGGGAGATGATTGCATTGAACGCAGCTGCCAGCATCTAAATGTTTTTGCTGATGGCTGTTTGCAACTATGCTTGCAGCAGCTGAGATGCATTAGTGGAGTGTATGAATATGTCCCCCACACTTGTCAAAGTCAGCCATTCTAGCTTACGTCACCTTCAGTGGCCATTCAGGGAGCCATCTGTGCTTACCCTAAAAAAAGACTAGAAATGGTTAAAATGTTAGCATCAGTCAGCCGAGTGTGGTAATAAACAGATGATGGGGTTGTAGAGATGATAGACTAGTATGTCTATGTTTATGCTGAAGGTTACCGAAAATTATGTGAAGCAGTGAAGAATTCCTTCTTTTCCCTTGAGGAGCTGCTGTTTGAATAATAAGATATCGTGATGTTGACTTTTGTAGTCAACTGTTGGGAATGCTTTTAATTGCAGTGGAAATTTGTACTGGCTGGAGCTTTGTGGCATGTTTGCAGGTTTTAACTGGGAATCCTTCATTCTAATTTGTGCTGTTTTTTCAAAGACTTTTGTGCCTCTCAGAATTTGTGTTGGTTCTCCCTGTTCTGTTACTTTGTATTTTATTTATAATTTATTTTAATTTCATGTGGGTAACTGAAGATAATTTTCAAGGTGAAGAAATGTTAGGAGCAGTCAGGATGTAGACTGCTTCTCTGTGTGACATGGGAGAGAAATTTCATGGAGTATTTGCAGTTAAGGCTAAAACAGAGACTACAGCTGACTGTTAAGCATTAAATGGGATGTGTTGTCAAGTCATTACTCTCGTTCCGCTCTGGCAGTTGGATCATCCACTTAGGGCTTTATGTGACATCAGCTAGTTGGCATTTTGGTTAAATTGACAGTTTATACACTTCTGTTAGATGTAAACACTGAATTTCTGAAATGGGATTTTTTGAAGAAGCTTAAAGTTCCTCCAGAAGGAACATCGTCCTCTTATCCCAGGCTTTAAGGGGAATGAAACTCATTCTTTGAGAGTAGTGAGAGTATTAGAGAACTGAAAGTTAATTATTTCTGTGAAGAAAATATACTGGGCATCATCCATCAGAAATTACTTGGACCAACTGGAAAGGGGATTAAATTTTTAAGGGAGATGTCTCTGTGATAATTAAAGTACTGATGTCAGTACCAGGAAGGATATGGGAAACGTTTTTATATATCTTATCATGGTACTCTTTGTAGTATTACTTGTTTACTTCCTTAAATGCTCAAAGTGAACACAGGTCTTTTGATCAAATTAAAAAGTAAGAGAAAGAATTCACTGCTTGAGTCTATTCCTTCCCTAATTTCTATAGTGTGAGACAGGCCATGGGCAAGCTGTAGCTGCACATTACAATGAACTTCAAGAAGTTGGACTGGAAAAACGTAGCCAGTCACGCATATTCTACCTCCGTAACTTTAATAATTGGACAAAGAGCGTCCTCATTGGTAAGCTTCTTAATTGTTTGCTCAGACTTTAATAAAATGTAACTAATTTTTGTATAAAAATGTAACTTTTTTCTGCTTTCTGATGTTGTTTATGGCACTTTGTCTTTTAATACATAGGAAGATTTTCAAGTGCAATAAAATATCTATATTTTTATTTTGAATTTTTGTGATAGTGTTTTATATTTTTGGAGTGCCAAATATATGCTAAAGTTTTAAAGATAAACTGATCTGAAAAAACAGAAAAAGTTCATGCTGGAAACTGTTCTCCTTTATGACGTTTTTGAAGAGAAAGGTACAGCTTTAAATTGTAAAGAATCTATCTGTTCTTGTTATTTAAATCTATCTTGTAATTCCATAGCAGTCTGTCCTTAGGTCTAGTTCAGGCAATTCTGTAGGAAACTTAAATGCGTAAATATTTTCTGTGTTACCCATAGTCAATGGTTTAAAAAGATGGAAAACTAGAGGATGTAGTTCTTTAAGAATCAGGAGCTTTTTATGAAAGGTGAAGTCTGCTATCCCACAAAGTAATTCCAAAGTGAGGAAACAAAACCATCAGATATCTCCAAAAAAATAAAATAATTACTGGCAGAGCACCACAGATTGATGAAGAGGGATTCATGCCAGGCGATGTTGGCACCATTTGTCTTAACATGCTGCTTTTTGTTGTGTTGCATCAGAGCAGTTAGAAGCAATGTTTCAGTTTATATAAAGACTTTCCTGGAGCCTGTGGTAAAGCCTTTCAGTCATGATGAATTTCAGTAGTGTGACATTATAGCAGTTGTATCCAAACATATTTCATGTCTCTTACTGTGAAGTAAAGTTGCTAGCATGATATATTTTGCATAATATGCCAACATCAGTCAGAGCAGAGATAATCTAGACAGAATGGAGACAGAAGAGAAAATGAAATTGGCATATGTAGGATAAAAAGACGGCAAACAAATATCTAATGTTATTGCAAGGCCTAGGAGAGACTGAGTGGAGAGCATTTTGCATTTTTGCAATGTGATGCAAGGAAAAGTTGTGACTGATGCATTTAATTGGCTTTTACTCTTTTGCAAAAGGCTTTCCCATTCTTTCAAATAACATCTGCCTTCATTGTAATGGTAACGAAAGGGAACCCTGTTTCCTCACTCAGGGTGGGGTGGTTGTTTACCGATGTGCAGGTTTGCCATTATCTGCCAGAGAAACAGTTCAGAGCTTCAGTCCTGTTACATGCAAAGCATGTTAAGCACAGGAAATATTAATTATCTTCTCCATAGTTTTAAAAGTTTGTGGTTGCTTTTATCATTAGTGGTTTCAAGAAGAAGAGTTTTAAGTCTGTAATGTTAAGAAGGCTTATAGGCAAAGTAAATTCTGAGGTGTTTTAAAATTCTCAAACCCATTTTGTCCTTTAGGGATCTCTGTACAACACAGGTGAATCAGAGACCTGCATATGTGTTCTGTCTTTTATTTTTCTAGGTGAATTTATAGACCGGGTACGACGGAAGAAGAATGATATAACTGTTTTGGATCTAGGATGTGGCAAAGGTGGAGACTTACTGAAATGGAAAAAAGGCAGAATTAAAAAACTTGTCTGTACTGGTAAGAAGACACAATAACTTTCTAGGGAAAGTACACCAGTGTTTTATGGGAAAAACAAATACATCTCCAGTCTTTCATTATTTCCTTTTTTAGTAAGCCTGAGAATGCAATGATATACCTTCAGTCAAAAAGTCGTCTTTTGTCTTTTAACCTGAAGATAGTGATTTCATTGGCAGCATAAGAACCATTGATTTTCTGTGTAACAAGCTTTCAGTTCAACTTGTAAATAAAAACTACTATCAATAAAGAAATGCACAATTACCACAGATTGTCTTATTCAGTGTTACACTTTGCCTAAAAGGCTAACATTTGATATTTTATGTATTTTCTCACACATCTCGTCTCTTGTAGTGTTTGTAACTGTTCTGAAGATATGCATGTAAGAGTTACATTTAAAAAAAAATCAAACAAACGCCACAGTGGTTTGACAAAAAAGCCCGGTCTGATTAAATAATTTTTCATTTAGTTAGTTTGCTTAAATGTTGGGAAGAAGATAACACCTTCCCTTCTCCCAGAAAGCATGCCAAGGATAATCAGAGCAAGCATTGTTTCAACTTTAATAGATACAAAAATTTCCTGGGCTTCCAGTAGTGGGAATTGCTCTGGGTATTCTACATTTTACAGATAGTTCTGACTTTCTTTTCCGGTTGGCACTTTTCAAATGCAGTTAATGACAAAGTTCTTATATAAATTTATTGCATATTGTTAGTTTTAATATTATTCAGTGAAACTATGCCTGAGAAAGGAACAGTCTTAAAATTAAAAGATCATGATGCAATATATCAGCATATATCACAAATAATTGCATTTCAACATCTTGTATATTTGTAAGAAGATTAAGAGCTTTCGGTACTGTTAGAGAAACTCTGGGAGCTGAGCTGTTGCAGCTAATGCATGCTGGACTCTTCATGCTAACTTTGTATCGATCACCTAGTGTCCATCACTTGGAAGTTTTGTAGGCTTGCTTTGCACTGTTGAGGATTGGAGCTTTCTAAAATCTACAGCTTACAAGTTTTTTCTGAAGTAAAGACTGAAAATGACGAAGAGTTATAATCCCAGACACCTCCTGCAAATTAACTTCCCTCCCTACAAATTAGCAACAAAAGTGTTTGTTCCCATCAAAGTGTAACTGAAGATCATCTTTTATCTCTGCTGTAATGATCTGCTCTATTCCTATAATCATTCCAGTTTTGTCTGGGGAGCAGCTTACACTTTTTTTTGTTAAAATTTCTCTCTCTTTCTTTTCAGATATTGCTGACATTTCTGTGCAGCAGTGCAAGCAGCGATATGAAGACATGAAAGCCCGATGTCGTTACAATGAACATATTTTTGATGCAGAATTTATACAAGCAGATAGTACCAAGGTACAGTTCCTATGCCTTATAGTATTTTGGAGATGTAATGTTCTTGTGCTAGGCAGGTATAGGAAATGATGCTAGTGCTGTAATATTTAGGACACGTGTATTTTTAAGATCAGGTTGTTGTGTTGTCAGGAGAGTCAACCATGCAGGTTACTGAGAGGTAGTTAAATGTGTTTCGTTACTGTTTTTCAGTGTAACATTGTTGAAGCCTGAATGTCTTTTTCAGGTAGTAAGTCTGGTGCTTTCAAGTTCTTTCACTTGACAAGGGGCAGGGAATGACTACTTATTTCTGTTGTTCTGGTAGCTGGCATGGGATGTTGGAAACTGTTTTGATGGATGTATTTTTATACACTGGAATAAATAAGGGACATTTTCTGTTTTGACTTGTACATTTTGCTTATCCCAGTATTTTGTTTTCTACCAGCATTTTAATTACTGTAATGTATGTCTTCAAAACTTGTGTGATAGAACAGATTTCTTAGACAGTCTGGAGGCAACGTTGAATACATTGCTGAGGCTTAGGAGACAGTCTTGTAAGCAAAGTGGCTTTTGCTTCCTGGAAATGCAGGCTGAGAGTGCTCTGCTGGTGCAGGATGAGGGACAGAGCCTGCCTGCTTCCAGCATATCTGTGCAAGGCTGAAACTGTTCTTCCCAACTTTGCAGGAAGGGTTGTTGGTTGTCCCTGCACACAAAAGTTCATCTCCCTCACTTGGTATCTCTGTCATCTATGTTGTATGTAAAACAAAATCTTTTTGACAGCTTGTCTAGTTCTGCCCACCCCTGTTTCTCAGTTTCCTGCATCTCTTTCTCAAAATGTGGAGGGGGAGTAAATGAACAGCTAGAATTGCTATGGCTAGGTGAAGCGTCTGGTTTTGTCTTGCCACATACAGAACATTGACAATATGTGGCATGAACTGGTAGAGACTGGGAGTGAGTGAGTGGACAGGAAGTCTGAAAGAGAAGAGGAACTGGGGTAGAACAGTTAAGTACGAAATATTTGAAGTATGGAGTGCATATCATGGGCCCTGGGGAGAACTATTGTGCTCCTGCGTTATTTGTGGTGGCTACTAGTATTGTGCAAAAGAAGCCTGAGCAAGAAGAGTTAGAGAACTGCTGAATACAGGGTCAAACTGTGGCAAGCTTTAACCTGACAAATATCAAGGGCTCCAAGTTCTTTGGAGTTACTGGTTTCCGTATGTGGGATGGGGAGGAGTATGTTGGTACATGTGTGTGAGAATACAGACAAATACAACTTGGTGGGCTGGCAAGTTGCTATATTTAAAACAACCCCTCCTCCTCTCAATTATGTGTTTAATGGGTCAGTTGTCATTACAGAGACTTAGTAAACTGAACATTTATTTTATTATAATAATTATTTCCAGCTAAATGGTGGCTGGTTATAAACCCACAGTGGTAAAATATCTCTGAAAATTATTAGGTAACTAACCTTGGGTTTTGGCCTTTCAGGTGTAGTGGTGTTACTTGACAACATGAAAAGAATTTGAGCACATGATGACTTTGAAATTTGTTGTTTCCAAATGTTGTGTATGGTTTTCTATGTAGCAGAGTACATGTTCTTAATCTTACCTTTTTCATCTTGTTCTTGTTGAACCTGTGAATGAATGAGGGCTGAAAGGATCAACTTCAAGGAATTATGAGTAGTGTATTTTTTGGAAGATTTAAGTGAATCATGCTTATTTCTGTAGCTTTTGTTACAAATTTTTTTCTTCTTAATCTGTTTCAGGATCTCTTGTCTTCCAAATACAGTGATCCAGATATGCGCTTTGACATTTGCAGCTGTCAGTTTGTTTACCATTACTCATTTGAGACGTATGAGCAAGCTGACATGATGCTTAAAAATGCTTGTGGGAACCTCTCCCCTGGAGGGTATTTCATTGGCACAACTCCAAACAGCTTTGAACTTGTGTAAGTATTTTTATATTCTGTTAGTCTTTCAAAAGTCTGTGGAGCATTGTTAAGTCATCATAGCTCTTACAGTGGTCTGATACATTTGTGCGAACAAAAGCAAGTTTTTTGCAACAATTTTGTATTCTAGTCTGGGAAATCTCACTTGTGAATTTGACTCAAACAGGTAATCTACTAGTCCTTGTCTCTTGTACCCATGGCTCTTCTGGTATATAGATCTTCATACATAAATCTTCTGTAGCAAATTAAATGGTGGCAAAATAGCCACAGCCTGGGGAGTAAGTGTCAGGGGTTTGCTGTAGTTGTTCCAAGAAGCCTGACTTGTCCATGTACACTGTGTCTGGGCTAAAGGTTAATTTTCTAGGTCCATTTAGTCCTTGGTATGCTGTATAGGAATGATAAACTGTTAAAACCTGGTATGCTGCTTCTCTTAATTTCATTGGTTTCACTGCCTTATTAGGGAGGTGGGAAACTACAGATATCCCAGATAGTACTGGGAGAAACACTTTCAGGCCTCTTATGTGTAGTTTTCTCTGCGTGTTAAATTAAAACCTGGTCGATCAATGTTTTTTTTATATGTCATTTTATAGAAAACGACTTGAGTAATCAGAAACAAATTCATTTGGGAATGAAGTATACAGTGTAAAATTTGAAAAGAAGGGAGAATATCCCTTGTTTGGCTGCAAGTATGATTTCCACTTGGAAGAAGTGGTTGATGTCCCCGAGTTCTTGGTTTACTTTCCATTACTGGAAGAGTAAGTTAAGTTTTGAATTCATTATGCAGTGAAAGTTGTGAAACGTAATAAGTGTTTGTTTAGCTTGTGTGTCATTGCATAATACTTGCAGAAAATTTTATTTTGGCTTTGTTATTATATTTGTCAGTTCTTCATTTTTTGTTGTTTCTTGAAATGAAGAGGTTTCTTGTATTTCCATCCACAACTGTAATCTGTCCATTGCACTCAGTTGAAGGTGCTGTGGTCAGAAGCTGTGAAGACTTAAACTAGGTCTCACACAAGAATGTCTGTATGTGATGTGTTGGATCTGTCAGCAAACCTTTAGTGCTGTCAACTTTTTCTTCTTTAATCTTCACTTTTGGGGGGATTTCATTCTACTTTTCATTAGTCCTTCAGCAAGCCCTCTTGTATACCCTCTTCATTGTGGTGTCTCTCTCCCAGCTTTCTTTGGATGTTGTGGGATTTTTTCCTATGACTTAGTTTTTCGTCCTTTAACCTTCTTCATCCATGAGCATATATTTTGCTGTTACCTCTGTGTGAATTCAGGTTTGTCTTTCCCAGCCTGTCTCCCAAGGGACAGATAAATGTTTCCATGTTCAGGTTTTTCCTGCCACTCAAGCTCAGTATGTTTGTTAAACAATATTAAGCTTTCACTTCAAACCTGTATATTTTCAAATACTTCATTTGTAATTCTCTCTGAAAAATACCAGCATCTGTCACTGACACCTGTAACTTCAGTACTGTATGACCACTGTGTCTATATATAATTGAGACGTGAGGCACTAAATCTGGTAGAAAGAGGTTCTCTAAATACATCCATAATAGCTGACATGGGGGGATGATGATATTACAGGGAAATAGCATAGTCTGTCTGGAAGTTCGCATGGAACTTACTGACTTCTTTGTTTTGGGAGAAGAGAAATTTTTCTGTTGAAATGTTTGTAGTGACTTCTGTATAGATTTTGTTGTCTTAATTCAAAAAAGTACAGTTTGTGGTGGTAGTGCAGTTTTTCATCTAAATGTGTTTACTAAAAAAAAGTTCTAGAAAGTGTAATCCTAGTGAATACCATAAGATGTCACTGTGGCTTAAAATTATTCCTTTGAAAATAAAACTACAATAATTTCGCAGCTTCCCTAATTAAGCTTATTATTTTGGCAGAATGGCTAAGAAGCATGGTATGAAACTAGTCTACAAAATGACATTTCGGGAATTCTATGAAGAAAAAGTCAAGAATGAGGAGCATAAAATGCTGTTAAGGAGAATGCAGGCCTTGGAGGTAAATATGGAGTTAACTTGTTTCATTTAAATAGTATTTTACATCCTGGTAATTATTTGTGCAATAATTGAAATTCTTGTTGTGAATGTTGTGCAATTAATTAAGGGTTACCGGTAGCAGAACTAAACTCCTGTGGCTGAAAGAGCGACTGTGGTGGGTTGACCTTGACTGGCTGCCAGACATCACCAACCTGCTTTGTTACTCCCTTGAAAAACTTGTGGGTCAAGATATGGGGAGATTGCTTAGCAACTACTGTCACGGGCAAGCCAAACTAAACTTGGAGAAGATTAATTTAATTTATTTTACACCTCCCCTCCCCCCCCCCCCCCCCCCCAAAAAAAAAGAAAGAGTAGGACGGTGAGAAAGAAAGACAAACCCAAAAACACCTTTGCCCTACCCTCTTCGTGTTTCCAGGCTCAGTTTTGCCCCTTCAGTCCTGACCTTTCTTACTTTCTGTCCTTGCCTCACAGTGCAGGGGGATGGGGAATGTGGGTTGTGGTCAGTCCATAACGCTGTCTTTTCACCTCCCTCCTCCTCACACTGTTTCTCTGCTCCAGCATGGGTCCCTCCCATGGGATACAGTTCTTCACAAACTGCGTCAACTTGCATTCTCTCTGTGAAGTGCAGTCCTTCAGGAACAGACGGCTGCAGCATGGGTTGGTTCCTCACAGGGCTGCAGCTCCTGCCAGAAAATCTGCCCCTGACTGGCCTCCTCTCTGTGGGCCATGGCTCCTACCAGGAGCTTGCTCCTGTGTGGGCTCTCCACGGGCTGCAGCTTCCTTCAAGGCATGTCTACCTGCTGCAGTGTGGGGTCCTGTGTGGGCTGCAGTGGGGATAGCTGCTCCACTGTGGTCCTCCAAGGGCTGCAGAGGGACAACCTCCATCACCATGGTCCTCTCCAGGGGCTGTTGGGGAGTCTTCTCCAGTGTCTGGAGCACCTCTACCCCCTCCTTCTTCTCTGGCCTTGATGTCTGCAGGGTAGTTTCACATTTTTCCTCACTCCTCTTTCACACTGTTGCGCAGGTTTTTTCGGAGTTTCTTAAATACGCTTTCCCAGAGGTGCCCCAGTCTGGCTGAGGGGCTCAGCTTTGTCCTGTGGTGGCTCTGTTGGCACTGATGGAACTGTCTGTGTCTGGGACAGCCCCGGCCCCAATTTCTCCTCACAGAGGCTAGCTCTGCAGCCCCTGGCTGCCATCACCAGGGCACCAGCACCCAGTGGAGTGATTCAGTTATGTAAATAAAATTTGAATTTTGAGACAAGTTTCAGTTTTTATTAAGTAGTAAGCAGAAGCACAAGAATAATGCCTGGTGTCAGATTGTGACGATCATAATCCGTTTCTTCCTCAGCAGAGGCAGACTGAAAGCTGGACCTTTGTGCAAGCAATATCGATTGAAAAGACAGAAAGTAATCTTTGTAGGAGTAAAAGGACAGGCTGTGTATGTAGAAGAAAATGGTACTTAACTGTAGTTGAGCTTATGTTTTTGCCCAATGTTTTTACCTTTTTGTCCTCAAGCTCTTTTCCTGGATGACTTTAGCAGCTTCAGAGAAGCTTTGCAGGGCCATCTCTGAGACTTTGGTTTTTACTCACAGTTCCCTCTGCTTCCCTCCTACCTCAAACAGTAGAATTTTTCAGCATAAAAATATCAAGTCAAGTATCTAGTGACTTATCAAACTGAGTCATGTGGGCTGCAGGTGGACTTGACTGCTGTCCTTGTTGACCCTGAAAGGAACAGTGCTTTGTATGGTCTCATATTGTCAGTAGCATGGTGACACAGCCTTTGACATATCAGCTTAGTTCTTAGAAAGTAAGAGTTGTCTTAAATGAGTGGCCACTTACAGTTGAGGAGGACTGCATTGTTAAGTACAGAACACTATGCGGTAACTGGGATCCTTAAGAAGTATATATTAGTTTTGAATAATCGGTTGTATACTTCTGTTTCAGCTCCTCTATGTTATTAAAGCATTTTAAGCATTCTGATTGAAATATTACAGTTGCTTATTTCTTTTGCTTAAGAGATGATGGCTTGTTCAGTTGCTGTTCTGAAAGAGGATATATCTAGGTAGTACTCATAATTGGATGTACACGCAGAATAATTTTTATAGTTATTCTGTTTCCCTTGTTTTGGAAACATAATACAACAGTTAATTTGGGTGTCGGATTTTCTGGGATGCAAGGAATATCAGACCTGATCTTATAGGTCTATAAGGGAGAGATGAAAATTTAAGAATCTTTTAATAATTAACCGACCTCTGTTCTGGGCTATGTTGTGACAAACCCTTGACTGATGTGACTAATGTATCTTAAATACACAATTAATTTATTTTTTTCCTGTGTTCTCCAGCCATATTCTAGATTTGGTGATTCCAGGCTTGTTTCTGATAAACCTGATGATTATGAGCATGCAAAAGAGTTCAAAGATGGCAAAGCAAAGTTACCATTGGTAAGTTCCTTCTTACTTCATGAGCAAATTGTGTCTAAAATTGAGGTCCTGACCTTTCAGACATGTGATGCCTTCTTGATTTTAACTGCAATGAAATTGGTATGAATGTTTCTGTGCATGTGAAAAATTGTAGAGCTGCAAGGCTGAGGAGTTCATCTAATCTATACCCCATACTGAAATTAATTTAATTCGGTAGATATAGGAATTTATGACAATGCAAAAGGGAAAGGATGTTTTGCCATCTCCCTTGGCAGCTGTTCTAGTATAACTCTTCTTAATTTGGAGAATTTTCTTATTCATCTGGATCTTCAAGCTACCGATTTAAAGCTTTAGGGTTTTTTTTCTTAATCCTCTGACAGGAGAGTTGAAAACTTTCTTCATAATTCTGTATGTATTTGAAATCTTAAAAATTGTTTTTCTATTATATTTTTGAGTGAAGAAGATCCAGCTCGTTTCTCAGCCGATTTTATTAAAGTTCAGTAAATGCTATTTTTTAAAATCTGCTATGCATTCAATTTTTTTTAACAGAGCTCCTAGAATTAGACTAGTCCTATGTGCATAAAACTAAATCTCTATATTTCTGCCCTCAATTTTATTAAATATTCTGTTCACATTCTGGAATGAAAAGAAACTTTCTTTGTGATGATTGTAATCTTACTGAAAGAATACTGAACCATCTTTAATGGAGGTCATATTAGATTTTAGATCAGTGGTCCAATCAAATATCTTTTTTCTGCTTCTAGTCCTGTCTTCTAATGCCCATACTAATTTTCTGAGCTTGCTGTCTTTCTCATATTTTTATAGAGAGTTTTTCTTTCTTCCATTGTCCTAGCAGTGCATGACAATTTTGGAGTTGTCTGCAGCTGGTCCCCTCCCAGCCTTTCATTCTTCTCTATTGGTCTCAGAGTTGGGTGCGTGATGGACAGGAGCCTGCACAGCTGATGTTCCTGGGAAGCAAGCAGGAGGACAGGCAATGTCTGCTGTCATTTTTCCCTGCGAACTGCTGTCATTTGACCATTGCCTCCCCATCTATAGCCAGGCTAGCTCTTCAGGGTAGTATATAGCTGTGTGTTTGCTTCTGTCTGTGCTTTTGGGGAGTCAGGCTGGATGGAAACCTTGCAAAGGCTTGGTTTAACCTAACTATTCATGCTGAATGAATCCTGATAAGCAATGTTGGTTCTTTCAGTCTGAACTTTAGGTCTTTTTATGTGTTGAGGCTCTTTGACAAGAGAGAACCAAAACTGGAAACTAGTTTCAGTAAAGATTGTAGTTTTAGTAAATCATGTGTGGTTACTGATAGATGGCATCCTCTTTCATTGTCATAGATGTAGCATGAGGCTTGTCAGCTTAAAGTTTTTCCACTTGGATTTTTCTTTTTTAGTCACTGGTTTATCTACTGTTCATGTTCTGAATTCTTGAAGATGTGTTCCTTTTACTGTCTATGTAGAAAACCTGCATCAAGAGGGAAAAGAAACCTGCTCTCTTTTTAAAAGTGTTTAGATTTCAAATAAAGAAGAATGCATCTGGGAAATAAGCTCAAGAACATGAAAATGGTCAAGTCAGACCAAAGACCTCTTTTGCCAGCTGCTGTGTCACCTGACAAAGAAGAAATCTGCTTGAACAAGCTTCTCTTCACTGGTGTTTTAAAAGATGAATCATGTGGTCAGGATTGGTCATGGATGGCATATGGGCTAAATCATGCCCACAGTGAGGACTTACTGGACAGGGATGGAGTGGGCAGAGCAGAAAACCAGCTCTTTGTTACCTCATGCTTCTTAATTGGCAGAGTAAAGGCCAGCAGTTTTTTCTTGTCCACTTGCCCTGCTTTCATCCGAAAGGATGAGCTAGGAGTAGGTTTCCTGGGATGCAAGGCAGGCTGCTTTTTCACAATGTGTGAACTGGGTTGGGAGTTAGTCTCCTGCAAATAGATTTTTTTTTTTTTTTTTTTTTTGGTGGGCTGTAGGGAGGTGATAGATGGAGGCAGGCAGTATTCCGGGGGAAGGTGATAGCACTGCGGCATAGGGCCTTCTCTTGACTTCTGCAGGAGTGCTGGGCATCTTCGGGCAGAAAGCAGCTTGATCGAGGTCAGGAAACACTATTGTGTGGTAATGGGACCCAGCGTGCCTCTGCATTGCAGAGGCATCCAGCCCAACAGACTGTTCTCCTCTTACCTGTGTAATCTAGGTGTGTTCCATTATCTGGGGTGTTCCAATACCTTACCATCATAGTTGTTTGAGCTATAAGTATCTGTGGTCTGCAGTAATGCTCTTCTCATCCCTAAATAGCCAGCCAGTGTGGGTGGTTAGAAGTTGGTCTATGACAGATTGATAATCCTGAGTTAAATTGATGTTTTATTGTTTCTTCATTTTTTGTTGAAACTGTGGTGGTTTGTGTTTGTTTTTTTTGTCCCCTTCTAGGGAACCTTGAGTAAATCTGAATGGGAAGCAACAAGTAAGTATTGCTTTGAAAACTCAGTATTGACTAAATGACTGCTATGCAAAGTGTGTGCCTGTTGGTTAAGGAAGAAAACCCAAATTTTAATATAACAAGATTTTATTATTTGTGTTGTTCAAATGCCTGTGTATAGCTTATGTAGTGCACATATCTAAATAAATTAGGAGGGAAATGTGTAAAATAAGTTCAAATTTTACTTTAAGTAGCTTCGAACATGTAAACTTTGGGGCTAAAATAGTTTGGCCTTACTGTAGGATGTACAAAAAGAGGATGCCAGTNTAAATCTCTCTTTAGTTTAAAACCATTCCCCCTTGTCCTGTCATTATCAACCCCTATAAACAGTCCCTCCCCCTCCAGTTTGTAGGCTTCCTTCAAGTACTGGAAGGCCGCAATGAGGTCTCCCGGAGCCTTCTCTTCTCCAAGCTGAACAAGCCCCGTTCCCTCAACCTTTGCTCATAGGAGAGGTGCTCCAGCCCTCTGTTTTGTAAGACAGGGTCTGAAGCTTTACTCTTTGCCTGTAGTGATGTATGTTTCAGGAAGAAATAATCAAAGCATGGATGGTCAAGAGGTACTTGAATGTTTTATAAAGGGATGAGAAAAAAGTCAATGCTTTGGACACTGAAAAGTGTACAATGTTGTTAAATATGTCTTGAAATTTTGAGAGCATATGCCATGGAAAACTTTTGACAGTTTGTTTTTTTCTAGTGTTGAGTTTAATAAAACTCAGATATAAGGGACTGAGAATTCTAAGGATAAAAATTGACTCTCAGAGAGATTATTGCTAACTTCTGTTGCTGCAACCAACCAGCATTTGGATTTTTGCAGACCATTATACTGGTTGCGTTAGTGGTTTAAAAACAAACAAAAAATGCTGTTCAATTCATGAATGAAAAAAATCTTTCATTGGAGTGTTTGCTGTCTTAAATTGTTATCTGTATTTTAAGGGTATGAATCATAAGGTAGACATTAATTCCAGCAATGTAAAAGTATTATGTGAACTATTAATCTAATAGAGAGGGGCTTTTTATACCTTTAAAGGTTCAGTGATGACTGAATTTTTTAAATAATCTCTTTTTGCGGAGAGATTTGTACTACAAAGCTTCTGATAGTTAGGGTAGGAGCACAGCTTGCTTGTTACATGGAACTTCACTTTGCTTTGTCACTGAGGCTTATCTTGAAATATTACCAATGTCACTTCGGCAACTCATCCATCAAAACGAAAGCTGAGTTCAAGTGGAAATCCATAAATGATTAATTAGAGTCATGGTCTCAAGACTGGTTTAACTTATATGTCTGGTATGAAGCACGGAATTTCTGATATAGCTGGCATTGATTATATGCCAAAATAGTGTTTCCCAAAGGTGCTGGTGTGGACTGTATGAGTATCTATTTCTAGAATCATACTGTTCTGGAGTTGAGAAAATTCCACGTAGCATTTGTAAATATTTCTTATTTGCCCATGATATTTTAAAAGAGCAAATCAGTATTTTTGTACCATGAGTTTATTCACTTTTAATTAAAAAATGAAATTTCACCCCTAATTGTCCATTAATACATGTACAAAGGAGTCTTTAAACTTAGTTGCATATGACTTTTTATGCAACAGTGAATGTTAATTATGTGTAGAATGGCATAATAATTAATGAATTACATTCAAATTTCAGAAATATTGTTAACTGAAGTTAGTGTTTCATTAACCTTATCAACAGTATTTAAAATATTTTGCTTTTGTGCATTCTTAGTTCTGTTGTGAAAACATGTCTAAAACCATGCTGGAATTGAACACTAGAGTTACTCATTGGGAAACCATAGTAGTTTTTATAATTTCAGTAACCTGCTAACAGGTTGTTTGGGCGTAGTGTCAGACTGTTTATGTTTTGAAAACTTAATTGAGTGGCAGAGGAAGCTGAAACTTTTAAACACTCAATGTTCTTTTTTAGGTATTTACTTGGTATTTGCATTTGAGAAGCAACTGTGAAACTTCACATACTGGATGCAACAAGAAGAGATCATATCCATGTGCAAGTTGGAATGGTCAGAAATCCATTGTGGCAACTATTTTTTTATTTTTTATTTTTTAATTATCAGATGTGTGCAGGACACTACCAAAAACTAGAGCAATCTCATGATTCTGAGTTACATTGCCTGTCTGTGACAGATGGACTTGTGTGTATATATATAAGAAAGATTCCGAACTAGTCTTTTTAAGCATTTGTAAGCAATCTGCATGCTCTCAAAACTCATGTTTGAGCTTGACACAATTTTAGGTTAGAAACAAAGGTTTTGTTAGTAGAAGTATGTTTGTGATTACAAGCCTGACCCTGCACTTTGTGAAGTTGATGGAAAAATTATTGTTGACTTTGGTGGTGCAGAATGAGGGCCTAAATATCATACTGCAGAGCTCAGTTAATTCAAAATGAGATCTGTTCAGACATATAGGGTATGTCTACATTGCATGCCGAGCTAAGTGGCAAATAGTACCCGAGTTAGTTTGAGTACCTCTGTGCTGTGCTCAAGCCTGCAGTGTAAATCTACCTTAGTAGTATTCAAGTTGTAGTTTACACGGTAAAGTCCCATGATGTTCTTGTTTTTCATGCTTGCTGATATGTAGTGTCACTTCATGGTGCTTTCAAGATTAAACGAGTTTGCTCTGTACAAAACTACTCTGAAAGAACTGAATTTCTAAAGTTTTAAATCTCTACATCATTTTTCCAAATATGATTATGTGGTAATCAATAACAGCTGAGCATTTTCTATTGTATTCAAAGACTCTCCTGACTTTTTGGTAGTTTTAATGTCTTCTGGTTAGACAGATCTTAGGATGTGTTTCTTACTTGTTTCATAAAATTCCAAATGGGCTCAGCAGAAGGATGAGCTGTTAGTGGTGATGGGGACCTCATTGCAGTCCTTAAGGCATTAGGAAGCATGGTCACATACCGTATCATGAACCAAAAGGGGAGCCTGTGTAACATTTGAGGATATTAGTTCACTCTGGATGGAAGGGCTGTGTATGTGTGTGCACACCCCAATACATGTGAATAACAATCCCCAAATTAGAGCCAAATATTTTGTTTGGGAATGTAATCTAACTATATCAATAGGCAGAACTGTACCTAACTACCATCTTGTCTGCCTGTCAGCCTCTTAGATCTGGCTTAGGAATTTCTGATACGGTGTTTGTTCTGCTTTCCATGTGCTTGTAGCTTTCCATTACTGAGAGGGCCTTAGTACTTTGTGGTTTTTCTCTCCCATCTTGGGCTAACAGTAGCTGTTGGCTGCTGTTGGCTAGTATAGTTTACCTAGAGTTGAAATGTTGGTGGTACATGAGTATTTTGAAAAGTTATAATAAACCTAGGAAAGAACGTTTCTGTTACAGCGTTAACTGTTATTTGAGTTTGTAGTTGCATTGCCTTCCTTCTGTAATTAGGTCGTACTCTTTACTTCATGACTCCTGATTTTTTTTTATTGTATAGAAGAACACTTATAACCTTCAGTAGAATCACAGTAAATTCTGCTGCTGCAATTAAGAAAATAAGACTCTTGTGTGCTAGAATTAATACTCATGAAACTAGCTGAAAAATTATGACACTTCAGAAGTGCTGAAATGTTTCATTGAAATTTGTGTGTGTCAAAGCTAGTTTTGTTAGATTTCTTGTATCAGATTTCATTTGAAAGTACATTGTTATGCTATTTTTGGAAGAACTTAGAATAATAAAAGAGGGGAAATACAGTGGAGTGACTTTCCTCTTTTAAGCACATCTCAACATATCACAGAATCACATAATGGTTGAGGTTGGAAGGGACCTCTGGAGGTCATCTGGTCCAACACCCCTGCTCAAGAGGTTCATCTAGAGCTGTTTGCCCAGGACCATGTCCAGAGAGGTTTTGAATATCTTCAAGGATGGAGATTCCACAGCCTTTCTGGGCAACGTGTGCTGGTGCTCAGTCACGCTTGCAGTGCAAAAGTGTTTCCTGATGTTCAGAGGGAACCTCCTGTATTTCAGTGTGTGCCCGTAACCTCTGGCCCTGTCACCGGGCACCCCTGAAAAGAATCTGGCTCCATCTTTACACCCTCCCTTCAGGTATTTGTACACATTGATGAGATTACCACCCTGAGCCTTCTCTTCTGCAGGCTAAACAACCCCTGTTCTCGCTGCCTTTCCTCATATGACAGATGCTCCAGGATTTTGAACGACTGGACCTAGTATTGACCCCTGGAGTACACAGTTAGTGGCCTTCAACTAGACTTTGTTCCACTGATCACCGCTCTCTAGGACTGGCTGCTCAACCAGTTTGCAATCCCCCTCACTGTCTGCTCATCTAAGATGGTCTTAAAAGCCTTCCTGAAATCATGGTAGACTGTATCTACTGCTCTCCCTTCATCTACGAAGCCAGTCATTTATTTAATCATGGAAGTTTATCTGGTTGATGAAGCATGACTTCCCCTTGATAAATCCATACTGACTATTCCTGTTGATTTTTCTTGTCCTTCATGTTCCTGAAAATAATTTCCGTTATCTGTTGTTCAGTCAGCTCACTGAGATGTTTGACTGTACTCTAGTTCCCTGGATCCTTCTCTTGCCCTTCTTGAAGCCAGGAGTGGCATTTGCTTCCCTCCAGTCTTCAGTCACTTCTGCCAGTTGCCATGAGCATTCTGTTGAGAGTGGCCTTGTAACGATCTCTGCCAACTCCCTCTGCACTCATGGGTGCTTTTTGCGCTGCTCCCTCATTTCAGGATCCTGGACTTCAATATTTTGTGGTCACTGCAGCCAAGGCTGCCTTTGGCCTTACACATCGCCAACAAAACCCTTGTTATTGGTAAGTATGAGGTCCAGCAGAGCACTTCTTGTTGGGTCAGGATATTGTCATCGATGCTCTTCAGGAACCTTCTGAATTTCTTATGTCCTGCTGTGTTGTCCCTCCAGCAGATATTGAGGACCAGGGCCTGTGAATGTGAAGTTGCTTCTAGCTGTAGAGGGCCTTGCCCATTTCTCTCTGGTCAGGTGACCTATAGCTGATATCCCCTAACACATCACCCATGCCTGTAATCTCTTTATTACCTGTAAGCTCTTTGTTGGCTCATTGGCCATTCCAAGGCAGACCTCCATCCATTCCAGCTCTCTTCTCATGTAAATGGCAACTCCACCACTTCACCATGTCTTCCTGGTCTCTCTTCCCTGAAGAGCCTGTAGCCCTTCGTTGCAGCACTCTGGTCCTGCGAGTCATCCCACCATGTCTCTGTGATCCCAACAAGACTGTAGCCGTGCAACAGCAAGTGGACAGCCCTGCATCAGTTCCTGATAAATACGGATCTTCCCAGTAGAACCGGGTGGCTTCAGAGAAGGAACTAAAGGAGTGCAAAGCACCAAGGCCCTCAGGATTGCTGATGAACAATTGAAGATGGAGGAGATTGTTGCAATAGAAGGAGTTTTGACAATCCCTTGAATTAAGAAAGGATGGAGGAGCGGTACATGAAGGGTGTACACCTATAAAGTGGTTCTATTTTCAAACTGACTTTACAAAATCAATTAATTCAGACTAGAAATGACAACTTACGTTTGTGGTTTATTTTATAGTCTCTCATCTACATGGTGAGACACATGAGTTGGGAGCTTGAAAATGTGTAATCTTTTCCTCTGGTTNTTGGGTCAGGATATTGTCATCGATGCTCTTCAGGAACCTTCTGAATTTCTTATGTCCTGCTGTGTTGTCCCTCCAGCAGATATTGAGGACCAGGGCCTGTGAATGTGAAGTTGCTTCTAGCTGTAGAGGGCCTTGCCCATTTCTCTCTGGTCAGGTGACCTATAGCTGATATCCCCTAACACATCACCCATGCCTGTAATCTCTTTATTACCTGTAAGCTCTTTGTTGGCTCATTGGCCATTCCAAGGCAGACCTCCATCCATTCCAGCTCTCTTCTCATGTAAATGGCAACTCCACCACTTCACCATGTCTTCCTGGTCTCTCTTCCCTGAAGAGCCTGTAGCCCTTCGTTGCAGCACTCTGGTCCTGCGAGTCATCCCACCATGTCTCTGTGATCCCAACAAGACTGTAGCCGTGCAACAGCAAGTGGACAGCCCTGCATCAGTTCCTGATAAATACGGATCTTCCCAGTAGAACCGGGTGGCTTCAGAGAAGGAACTAAAGGAGTGCAAAGCACCAAGGCCCTCAGGATTGCTGATGAACAATTGAAGATGGAGGAGATTGTTGCAATAGAAGGAGTTTTGACAATCCCTTGAATTAAGAAAGGATGGAGGAGCGGTACATGAAGGGTGTACACCTATAAAGTGGTTCTATTTTCAAACTGACTTTACAAAATCAATTAATTCAGACTAGAAATGACAACTTACGTTTGTGGTTCATTTTATCGTCTCTCACCTACATGGTGAGACACATGAGTTGGGAGCTTGAAAATGTGTAATCTTTTCCTCTGGTTCCTTCTGTGATGGCAGACAGTTGAGAACTGTGGTGGAACCCAGTTGGTCAGCATGTAATTGCTGTGGGGAGTCAGCACAGCTGAAAAACTGGTTTGTACTTGCAGTAAATAAATTCAGTACCTCAGGAAACTCCTGAGTTTGCCATGAAAATGGATGTATGAAAATTCTGGTTTAACTAATTGGTTAATATGTTTGAAAGTATAATGCTTTACATGTATAATTTTGTGTTGACAAAGAGTCAAGTCGAACGCCAGCCCTTTCTGTTTAAAAATGGATTGGATGCGTCGTGATGCATTTGCCGAGATATGGATGGAAGACTTGTTCAAAAAAAGGTACTTGGCTGCCAGTGACAATTTGTCCTAATGTTTTCTCCTATCTTTGCTTTTGAAAGAAGCAGGTATGTATTTTATTTCCTTGTCCTCTAACTGAGGCTATGAGGCAATGAAGTTGCACAAGTACTGTTAGTAGATGTAGTTGTTCCTCGTGGGGTTTAGGATATTCTGCAACCTTATAGCAAAAATAGTGAAGTGCAGTATTGTATTTGTGCAGGAAATGTATCATGCTTCGGTACAGAACTGTTGTATCAGTGCTAAATGGTGTGTTTGCTTTTGTGAATTACACACCAGTGTGGTAGAAATTGCTGCAAAGCACTGAAGCGTGTGCTGTGTTTTGTGCTTAAGTTTTAAGCAAATGCTTAAGGAGGCATGTTGCCTGGTAGAATGTATTTGATTGACTTAGGAAGCTAAACTTGCTGCAAATCTTAAATGTACTTCTGTTACAACGTTGGACTAATTTAATCACATAATGAACATTTCAGTCCTTTGATTAAAAGTGTTTTCCTTTTGAGTCTTAATCTATGTGATAAAGCACACTCTCTTCTAATACATATTTTTATGAAAAAGAGTAATTATATGCTGTATTCTAATTGCTAGACTGTGTAAAGACTGAAAACAGTATATTTAGGAAACATTAAGCTGTGTAGCAATAAGTTTAAAACCTGCAGAGTATTCAAGAGGCTGATAATAAATCCACTTTTGCAATCCACTTATTGCCAAAATAATAATGCTTCTGGGGGGAGAAATGGCTTGCATAGTATCGAGCAGGATTACCAGTAGTTGTGTAATCTCAGTCCCCAGTGTTCCTTGTACGGTACAGGTGCTTTCCTCTGTCTGTACAGAAGTGAGGGAAGAGACATCTGTATTGTTACCCATGAATGCAAATAAGTGTCTTGATTTTTCAGAAGTGTGAAGCACAAAAATCAGGTCATTTAAGTGCCAAAAGACATGGAGACAAGTGTTGGAGTGGGTTTTTGAACAAGAAACCTCATTTGAGATTTAAAGAAAAAAGTCTGAAATCTGAGTCCATGTGCCGATGACATTAAGGATACTTTGTGTTAAACTGAAAACTGTTAACACAGTTTAGATTTTTGAAGCTTCAGTGTGTAGATGTGCTAGTGCTGGTGAAATGTCTTTCCCTTAACCTCCCTTATAGCATACCCCTTTAATGCATCCCCATCATAGATTTGTGTACAGCCTTGAATATTTCTGTTACTTAGAGAACAGAGGTAAGGCAGAACAAAGCTAACTTGATAAATTAGGTTTTGCCAAGTTAAATGTTTTCCAGTGGTGCATAAATGCCATTTTGATGGGAGCTGTCATCCTTTCTTCATTTTATTAAAGCTAGTGCTCAACATTGCTGTCTCCTTGTTCACTTTAATGTGTCTTCTAACAACTGAAATTAACTTTCAGGGTAAGATGTGTGAACATTTAAGGTATGACAGATCTGTGCTGTTAATAGTTGAAGCCCAAGGAAAGGATATTCTTTCAGTTCCTAGGCCATATTGTTTCACCAGGCAGCTTTCATATGAGTTGAGGTCTCTCTCTGAGTCTTACAGTCTTGTCTGAATTCGTGCAAGTTGTGTTTCTGACACAGTGTGGTAGAAGTGTGTGCTTTTGCTCACCCTTAATTCATCAGTAGTTGCAATTAAACTGGAAATTTATGACTCTTAGCAGTGGAATGAGTGTTGCTGTAGGATTCAGAGTAGCAATGTTCACATTTTCTGGAGTCATACTTTCTCACTCCTGCCTAGGTGCTTGGCTCTTCTTAACTTTTATGGCTTTTTCTTAGTCTTGGCATAAGACTACTCAGCCCGTGACTCGCTAGCTCCCAACCAGTAACAGCTTCCTTCCCAGTTTGCACTCACTCCTTCTAACTTGACTGTGATGGAATTGTTTTGACTTTAGGCACCGGAATAGTCTTTGTTTGTTGGTTTAAAACTACAAAAAACCACATGAAATAATAAACACAAAGACATCCTTGGTTTATAAAAGAAACACATTTTTGAAATCTCTAGTTTTTATAGTCCAAGGAAACTGATCTGAGGAGTGGTAACTTTCTGGTAGCAGAATTATTCTGAATTCTTTGGTCCAGGTAGTCCTTTTCTTTCTTCAGTTCCCTTGCTTTTGACACCTGCACATGTACATATGTGCAACAGACAGCTGGAACTGAAGCCTGCTTCTTTATAAAAGAGCTGTGAGTGAGCTGAACAAATAACAATAATTACAGGGTTAGAAATTGTTGACTTCCTTGCATAATTCATAAAAGATTCAATTAACGGTTTCTTCAGCTAGAAGGAGATCACTGCTTCCTCTTAAAAACAGCCTCTAGGAAAAACTGGACTGTCTTAAGAGTGTGTGGGGCACCCTGCACCTTGAGTCCAGTGGTATGGACTGTTGGACCTCTTAGAAACTGAGGGATCTGGGCTGATTTCTGTGGGTCTGAGCCCACAGGAGGCTTTTGGACAAAAACACGGAACCCCAACTGTGATAACCAAGAGGCTGATTACACAGTGTATGGTAGTCTTAACACCTCTTTAAGGCAAAGTTTATATAAGATGGAACGCAATCGGAAAGGAAGACATAGTCGTAAGGCTGTCCTAAAGACATACCTGTCAGGGATTAGCTTAAATTTGTCCTTTTGCTTGTGGGTTGATGTGGTATGATAGCACTTGCATGCTAGATGCTGTCCAGACAGGTGAAAGAACAGTTTATCCTCTGAAGAACAGTCTTTAAATCAGAAGACAATGGTTTTCTAAGTTGCCCTACCTGGGTGAACTTTTGCCTTCAGTAGTAATATGGTTTTGTGCCTGAATAGAGATAAATTGATATTTTTTTGTACTTTTGTATGAATATTTTGACTATTTTATAAAACTGTAGAATGGTTTGGATTGGAAGGGACCTTTAAAGATCACCTAGTCAAACACCCCTGCCATGGACAGGGACACCCTCCACTAGCCCAGGTTGCTCAAAGCCTCATCCAGCCTGGCCTTGAACCCCTCCAGGGATGGGGCATCCACAGCTTCTCTGGGCAACCTGTTCCAGTGCCTCACCACCCTCACAGTAAAAAACTTCTTCCTTATATCTAATCTAAATTTACCCTGTCTTAGTTTAAAACTGTTATACCTTGTCCTGTCACTACAGATCCTGGTAAAATGTCTCTCTCCATCTTTCTTATTGCCTTCCTTAAGTATAGAAAGGTTGCAGCAAGGTGTCCCTGGAGCCTTCTCCAGGCTAAAGAATTTTGAGCAAAGCAGCAATATTTTATAGCATGTTGGTATTTAAGAACATCCAAATTTAGTGTACCAAAACCTGGCACTTTGTCATAGTTTTTGCCACCAGATGACTGGTAGCCATCACTGCCCAACAAGAAATATATGTGTGCATTAGCCCTTGAGACCAGAATCTTACATACCTGTGAAGCAGCTGTTAGCCCAGCACCTGAGACAGGAGGATGCACAGAAGGCAAAGAGACCCTACAAATGGTTTAAGACTACCTGGGACAATTAATGTATGCAATAACCCATTTATTTCTGGAATACAATTTTTTATATAAAGTGCATTTTACTTATATCCACTTTGACATCTTTGAAATATTTTTCTTGTTCTTGCCATGCTTTCACGCCTGCCAGAATACAAATGACAAAGTCACTGTTGTTTCATGAAATTAATCTGGTGATGGAGATGGCATTACTGTTTTACTTATCGCTAACAAAATAGAAAAAAAGAGGCAAAAAAGTAAGTTTTATGTTTTTCCTTTTCAGAGGTTTCTATTGATTCCTGAGACAAATGGAAATTAAATGTGCACTTTGTCTGCTGCCTTCTGTGTTTTCATATGCCAAGCAAAACCGTGCCCCTCTTTCCTGAGGAGAGAGGGAAAGGTGTTCTGCTGGTAGAAGTCCATTAATTCTGCAGCATGGTAACCAGTCATTCTCATGGCATTATTTAGGAATCTCAAGATGGAACAATGGAGTTCTATAGAGAGATAACTTTTCAAAGACCGGCTAAAATGTTTTTTGTTAACTGACTCTCACCTGCAGCCGATCTGACAGAAGAAGCCAGTGTACTAAACTGCTTTCCCCTATTCTGACATTACTTCTGTTATACAATTTTTTTATTTTTTGTCATCACTCCTGTTGTCAATTTATGCAAACTCCAAAGATGACTTAGGTGCGTGAACCAAGAGCATCTGCTGTTTCTGTGCATGAGTCACAGCTGGACCCTGCTGTAGAATTTTTTGTCTCAGCAACTAGTTTCATTTTTTTTCTTTAAAAACGGTTTGTACGGAGTGGTGTAGCACACCTTACAATAAAAAAGAGCAGATAAAATGATTGTTTTTTTGTAATTTCCTGTATTTCCTTTCCCCCATTTCTCTATTCTTGTATCAAGTGCTGTGGTGAAAGGGTGTTTTTCATGTTTCCCATTGGAGTTGACTTTTACAGTGAGAATATTTTGGGGAGAACACTTATTAGTAAAAAGCATTATTCACCTTTGCAGGATTACCTTTAAACTGTAATGTAGAATAATTACTGCCTATTTCTTTGTTTTACTTTAAATGAATCTTTCTGTCCTGTTCCTGTGCATTCAGCTACGTTCATATACAGTACTGATGCCATACTGTATCTGTAAAATTTCATGTTAGCCTTTGACAGAGTTTCTGTCAGATACAGTTCTCCATGGAATGAATTAATGTATGCCTTTGTTCTTGTTTTCCCAAGGCTGTAAGTTTCTGACTTCGTTCTTTGGACAATGCCTATACAGAGAGGCCAAGAGAGTCCTCCTTTAGCTCAACTGTTGCAGCCTTTGACCAGAGCCTTCCTTGCTGAAATCTGCATTAAAAATTGCTGGCAAACCATATTCTGTGTTAGGAGCAGGCCAGGGAAGGGAACAATGAAGTCGCCAAAAATTTAACTCGTGCTTTTCACTGAATTTTATTCCCAATCTTCTTCTAAGTGCTTTTATTTATTTTCAGAGGCCAGGAAAGTAAAGAGAAAATTATAAATGATTTTAATTAAATTTGGTTATTAATTATGAATCAATTTAGTTGATGAACATCTTTATTAAATGAAGGACATAATGTATTTATGCTTTTTACTCTGCTTGGGAAAAATTAAATCTAAGGGAGGTGCTTCAGGGAGCACAAGCTATTCCAGATACAGCTCAAGCTGACATGTACATCTCCACCTTGTTGCTAAAAAGTAGAGTAACTGCAACAGAATGAACTTCTCTGGCTGGAGGTTTGCTGATATACTGAAAGGCAATCCCTTATTTAGGCAAGACATCCTCAAATTGCAGGAGTGAAGGCAGCAGGATCATCTTGAAATGGGGGGAGAGGATGTTTCCTTGATGTTTGGTACATGACGTTCTCTGTCATCTCAGATTTGGAGGCAGCATTTCACGTGCCAGATAGTGACAGTCGTGAGTGGGTTTATGAACATAAGCACAATGTCCCTGTTGTGCCTGGTTCTCAACACCATAGAAAAACACGGTCAAGCTACAGTTTTCTTGAGGAAAGGGGCGAAAGCCTGTAGGTATTTTTGCAGCAAATCTATGGCAAAACAGAAACCCATTTACTCTCAGTCTCTAGAAGTGCAACAACTTGGTGAGTCTGTCTGTGCTTGAACCCCCTTGCGCTTGCTGAAAACCTTGGCTAGCACGTTCTATTGGGATGAAAAGCCACATGACACTAAGATCAAACTGCGGTTTGACTTCCACTGCAGTCAGTTTTCCCATAGTCTTCTATAACTTGACCCTATTTTGCTGAGGCTGTGTCACAGCTATGCAGGAGAATCGGAATATATCCACACTGGGTGCACTGTGCCTGAGTCCAAGCTAAAAACATATACTGAAAGGTTAATTTTATGTTGTTAGCCACCTTCTTTTAAAAGACAGTAGGTCCTTTGCCTTGCTGATTTCAGTGCTAACTTTCAATTGCTGGAAACCAAATGATACCTCAACACCTGCAAATTGTTTCCCTAATTCATGCGGGAAGTTAAGGCACATTCAGGAGCAGAATTTGTCAGGAGATGTAATTCAGAGACAATCCCGTTAGTGCCACATAAATTACAGCCTCACAGAGGAAAAGAAGTCAAACATAAAATAACTGAGATATTTCCTTAATCACATCAGAGCATTAATGTAACTGGAAGGATACAATAGCATTGTGGTAGTAGTTTTTATTAGTAGATGACGTTTGGCCCTTGCAGCCTTGAAAATAACTTCCAGTGTATCTTTAAATTCTGCTTTTTGCATTACCCATTTGTGTCAGGTGATACAATTATTTTCATTCATCTTCATTACTTGAAAACTTTTAATCATTTTTCATGTGTAAATCATCAGGGTAATTCACACAGAATCACAGAATGTTGGGGATTGGAAGGGACCTTGAAAGATCATCTAGTCCAATCCCCCTGCCGGAGCAGGAACACCCAGATCAGATCCCACAGGAACGCATCCAGGCGGGCTTTGAATGTCTCCAGAGAAGGAGACTCCACACCCTCTCTGGGCAGCCTGTTCCAGTGCTCTGTCACCCTCACTGGAAAGAAGTTT